>RPOG01003581.1:0-60487 GCA_008086565.1 Thalassoma bifasciatum | reverse complement strand
TAACCCTAACCCTAACCCTAACCCTAACCCTAACCCTAACCCTAACTCTAACCCTAACCCTAAACCTAACCCTAACCCTAACCCTAAACCTAAACCTAACCCGCATTTTTATTTTGGTCGGTTTTGTTCTCTTGGAATTGAGCTTCTGTATTTAATCTGTGGTCTAAATCAGCTGTATTTTGGTCGAGAGAGTGTAAAATAATGAGAATTAATCGTAATACTATTTTTTAAAGTAAGCCATCTCACTAAACCTGCCATAAATTGTTAGAAAAAATACAGAAAACAAGATTTTGTCATTTTTGGAGTCTTAAACTGAGGCTGTGTAGTAAAAAAAAGAGGTTTTCTACCGAGAAAAATAATTATAATTTAAAAATAAGGGGGAATTTGCGCCCTCGCGTGGCCCCATGGAGGAACTACAATCACACAATAATATCAGCCAATTCGGGTGTTTTTTGGTTATTTTTCTGCATTGAGTTCAATATTTCTGCCTTTTTCTTTGGTAAAAGTGTTTTTTATTTTCCACTGATAATCGTCTGCCATTGAGACCGAAAAAAATCTTTTAATAACATATATTTCAGGCGTTTTTAGGTCAAAATACCAACAAATAATTATTATTAATTAAATTTAATCATTGAAAAATATTGTTTTTACTTATTTTCTTTGTTAAAAAAAAGGATTAAACAACTTTTTCATCCAGAGAGTCTTATTCGAGAAATAAAATACATTTTAATCAACAAAATGTAACAAAAACACCTGAACAATAGACCGGAAGTCACCGCTGAAAAGTAAAGTCAGAGGGATCGAAATCCTACTACGCTTCCGGTTGCATTTCAAAATCAAAGTCTATAAAGTCACACAAAATGGTATCGTTCGTGGCTTCCGGTTTCGAATATTATTTTTTTTCTTTTAGGAATTTCCCGAGGATAGATATTTTATTCTTTAAAAAAGTTTAAGGAGCTTAATCGCCAAATTATTATCAACAAGGCACGCAGGTTAAAGCACTCGCAGAAGCGTTAATAATCGAAAAATATATTTTTTTCTTATTTTATTTATTGAAAAAAACACAAATCACACATCTCTTTCATCCAGAGAGTCTTATTCGAGAAATAAAACACATTTGAGTGAACAAAATGTAACAAAAACACCTAAATAATAGACCGGAAGTCACCGCTCTAAAGTAAAGTCAGAGGGACCGAAATCCTACTACGCTTCCGGTTGGATTTCAAAATCAAAGTCTATAAAGTCACACAAAGTTGTATCGTTCGTGGCTTCCGGTTTCGAATATTATTTTTTTTTCTTTTTTGAATTTTCCTCATTTACATCTTCTATTCTTCAACGAAGTTTAAGGATTTTAATCGCCAAATTATTGTCAACTAGGTATACAGGTTATAGCCCTCGCAGAAGCTTTAAGCATTGAAAAATATTGTTTTTACTTATTTTACTTATTTAAAAAAATACAAATCACACATCTCTTTCATCCAGAGAGTCTTATTCGAGAAATAAAATACATTTAAATCAACAAAATGTGATAAAAACACCTAAATAATAGACCGGAAGTCACCGCTGAAAAGTAAAGTTAGAGAGATTAAAATCCTACTCCACTTCCGGTTAAATTTCAAAATGAAAGTCTATAAAGTTACACAAAATGGTATCGTTTGAGACTTCCGGTTGCGAATATTATTTTTTTTCCTTTAGGAATTTCCCGAGGATCGATATTTTATTCGTAAACGAAGTTTAAGGAGCTTGATCGCCAAATTATTATCAACAAAGCATGCAGGTTATCGCACTCGCAGAAGCGTTAATTATCGAAAAATATTGTTTTAACTTTTTTTAATTTATTTAATAAATACAAATCACACATCTCTTTCATCCAGAGAGTCTTATTCGAGAAATAAAACACATTTTAATCAACAAAATGTAACAAAAACACCTAAATAATTGACCGGAAGTCACCGCTCTGAAGTAAAGTCAGAGGGATCGAAATCGTACTAAGCTTCCGGTTGAATTTCAAAATGAAAGTCTATAAAGTCACACAAAGTTGTATCGTTCGTGACTTCCGGTTGCGAATATTATTTTTTTCTTGTTTGAATTTTCGTCGGTTGAATCTTTTATTCTTCAACTAAATTTAGGGAGTTTAATCTCCCAATTATTTTTAACAAGGCATGCAGGTGTTGGCACTTGCAGAGGCTTAAATCGTTGAAAAATATCGTTTTTACTTAATTTATTTATTAAAAAATATTCAAATTACACATCTCTATCATCCAGAGAGTCTTATTCGAGAAATAAAACAAATTGGAGTGAACAAAATGTAACAAAAACACCTAAATAATAGACAGAAAATCACGTTTTTGGTTATTTTTTCCGTATTTAGTAAAATAATTGCGTCTAAAAAAAAAAAAAATTTAGTTATTAAATATAATCAAAAGATGTCCACAACCAGACGGGAACACGGCAGTCTTAGAAGTTTAATGGAAATTAAATCCGTTAAAACCAGCTCTATAGCTGGACAGTGGCACAAATAAACATCTTTATAAATAAAAATAAAACCAAACAAAAAAGAGAGAACCTTAACTCGAAGAGATAAATATCTGTGGCCTGAATCAGCTGTAATTTGTTCGAGAGAGTGTAAAATAATGAGAATTAATCGTAATACTATTTTTTAAAGTAAGCCATCTCACTAAACCTGCCAAAAATTGTTAGAAAAATACAGAAAACAAGATTTTGTCATTTTGGAGTCTTAAACTAAGGCTGTGTAGTAAAAAAAAGAAGTTTTCTACCGAGAAAAATAATAATAATTTTAAAAAATGGGGAATTTGCGCCCTCGCGTGGCCACATGGAGGAACTACAATCACACAATATTATCAGCCAATTCGGGTGTGTTTTTGGTTATTTTTCTGCATTTAGTTCAATATTTCTGCCTGTTTCTTTGGTAAAAATGTTTTTTTATTTTCCACTGATAATCGACTGCCATTATGACCGAAAAAAACCTTTTAATAACATATATTTTAGGCGTTTTTAGGTCAAAATACCAACAAATTACCACGAGCTTTTATTTAAATCGTTCTGTAATAATTCTATATTTATCCTGAGTAATATTTAGATCGTGTGTTAAAACAGCGGCTAAAATCAGCCTTTTTTTTGGCCAAAAGAGTGAAAAATAATGATTATTTATCGTATTAAAATTCAAAAACAGTAAGTTGTTTTATTTTACCTGTCATAAAATGTCGATAAGAACACAGAAAACACGTTTTGACCTTATTGACAGTCTAAAAATGAGGCTGGGCAGTAAAATTCGAGTTTAATCTAACGGAAAATATTAATAACAATGGTGTTTCCATGGTAACAACCGCTGCAAGTGATAGTTTCTACAGTTTTGGTTCAGTTTTTCTGACACAAACACACGAGTGAATCCTGAATAAAGCATGAGATAATACCTCCAAAATGAGAGTGATTTGATAATGAAAAAGTGTTTATAAATGTGTGTAAAAGTGTTAAAATGTGTGTGTAAAATCAGTCCCAGAGTTCCTTGCGGCCTTGACAGGAGTATATATAAGAGCTGAGACTAAAAGTGTCTTCACTCGTGGTTCTTCTTTACTAAGAAACATTAAAGTTTCAGTCCTGAATTCACTAACACATTAAAACCTGCCCAATGACGGTGTTCAAATCATCATAAAGTGTATAAATGTGGAGAAAAGTGAGAAAACGTGTCTGTAAAACTGCTCCCAGAGTTCAGTGCGAACCTGCTCATCGCCCGTGTCAGCGCCAATATCATTATAAATTAAATATTTTACCTGTTTAGGTCAAAATACTTATCGAACTCACTCTGCGCCTTTGTAGAAATCCTGCACTTTTATTTAGTTGATTTTTCTCTTGTGGTTTTAGGCTCTTGTGCTGAATCTACGGCTAAAATCAGCCGTGTTTCTGTCAAAATAGTAAAAAACACTGATTATTTATCGTCTTTTTGTCTTGAAACAGCAAGCCATATCATTAAACCTGCCATGAATTGTTGAAAATAATTTATCAGACACTTTTCTCTCATTTTTAGAGCCCAAATATGAGGCTGTGCAGAAAAATCGAGGTTTTATTCAAACGGAAAATAATATTTAATTCAAATTTTGGGGAATTTGCGCCCTCGCGTGGCCACATGGAGGAACTACAATCACACAATGATATCAGCCAATTCGGGTGTGTTTTTGGTTATTTTTCTGCATTTAGTTCAATATTTCTGCCTGTTTCTTTGGTAAAAATGTTTTTTTTATTTACCACTGATAATCGACTGCCATTATGACCGAAAAAAACCTTTTAATAACATATATTTTAGGCGTTTTTAGGTCAAAATACCAACAAATTACCACGAGCTTTTATTTAAATCGTTCTGTAATAATTCTATATTTATCCTGAGTAATATTTAGATCGTGTGTTAAAACAGCGGCTAAAATCAGCCTTTTTTTTGGCCAAAAGAGTGAAAAATAATAATTATTTATCGTATTAAAATTCAAAAACAGTAAGCCGTTTTATTTTACCTGTCACAAAATGTCGATAAGAACACAGAAAACACGTTTTTACCTTATTGAGAGTCTAAAAATGAGGCTGGGCAGTAAAATTCAAGTTTAATCTAACGGAAAATATTAATAACAATGGTGTTTCCATGGTAACAACCGCTGCAAGTGATAGTTTCTACAGTTTTGGTTCAGTTTTTCTGACACAAACACACGAGTGAGTCCTGAATAAAGTATGAGATAAAACCTCCAAAATGAGAGTGATTTCATAATGAAAAAGTGTTTATAAATGTGTGTAAAAGTGTTAAAATGTGTGTGTAAAATCAGTCCCAGAGTTCCTTGCGGCCCTGACAGGAATGTATATAGGAGCTGAGACTAAAAGTGTCTTCACTCGTGGTTCTTCTTTACTAAGAAACATTAAAGTTTCACTCCTGAATTCACTAACACATTAAAACCTGCCCAATGACGGACAAGTTTAGTAGTATTTCACATATTTACACCTCTTTTCACTCTTTTGCACAGACATTTTGACGAGGGTCTCAAGTCACGCTTGGACGAGTAGGCCCGTGTCAGCGCCAATATCATTATAAATTAAATATTTTACCTGTTTAGGTCAAAATACTTATCGAACTCACTCTGTGCCTTTGTAGAAATCCTGCACTTTTATTTAGTTTATTTTCCTCTCGTGGTTTTAGGCTCTTGTGCTGAATCTACGGCTAAAATCAGCCGTGTTTCTGTCAAAATAGTAAAAAACACTGATTATTTATCGTCTTTTTGTTTTGAAACAGCAAGCCATATCATTAAACCTGCCATGAATTGTTGAAAATAAATTATCAGACACTTTTCTCTCATTTTTAGAGCCCAAATATGAGGCTGTGCAGAAAAATCGAGGTTTTATTCAAACGGAAAATAATATTTAATACAAATTTTGGGGAATTTGCGCCCTCGCGTGGCCACATGGAGGAACTACAATTTCACCATAATAAACCAATTAAAATTGTAAAATAAATTACATATATTACGATGAATTAAATTTAATCATTGAAAAATATTGTTTTTACTTATTTTATTTGTGAAAAAAAAAAAAGATTACACATTTCTTTCACCCAGAGAGTCTTATTCGAGAAATTAAGCACGTTTAAATTAATTAAATGTAACAAAAACAAAAACTTAAATAATAGACCGGAAGTCAGAGGGATCGAAATCCTACTACGCTTCCGGTTGGATTTCAAAATCAAAGTCTATAAAGTCACACAAAATGGTATCGTTCGTGGCTTCCGGTTGCGAATATTTTTTTTTTCTTTTATGAATTTTCCTCGGTTGAATCTTCAATTCTTAAAAGAAGTTTAAAGTGCTTAAAAGACAAATTATTATCAACAAGGCATGCAGGTTATCGGGCTCGCAGAAGCTGAAATCATTGGAAAATATTGTTTTTATTTATTTTATTTATTTAAAATAATACAAATCACACATGTCTTTCATCCAGAGAGTCTTATTTGAGGAATAACAGACATTGAAATCAACAAAATGTTACAAAAACACCTAAATAATAGACCGGAAATCACCGCTGTAAAGTAAAGACCATAGACTGTATATTTTTGGTTATTTATTCCGTATTTAGTAAAATAGTTGTGTCTGTTTTTGGTCAATAATTTATATTAGTTTTCTGCAGGTGTTGGTCTGCCCTTGTGCCGTCAGAATCTTCAAATTACCTTTTATTTAGGCCTTTTTGGTCGAGATATCGACCTGTCACCATGTTTATTTGTAGAAATATTTATTTTTATTTTGGTCGGTTTTGTTCTCTTGGAATTGAGCTTCTGTATTTAATCTGTGGCCTAAATCAGCTGTATTTTGGTGGAGAGAGTGTAAAATAATGAGAATTAATCGTAATACTATTTTTTAAAGTAAGCCATTTCACTAAACCTGCCATAAATTGTTAGAAAAAATACAGAAAACACTATTTCGTCGTTTTTGGAGTATTAAACTGAGGCTGTGTAGGAAAAATAAGAGGTTTTCTACCGAGAAAAATAATAATATTTTTTAAAAAAGGGGGAATTTGCGCCCTCGTGTGGCCACATGGAGGAACTACAATCACGCTATAATAAACCAATAAAGATGGGTTTTTGACTTATTTTTTGGGATAAAGTTGAAAAATTGTGCCTGTTTCTTTGTTAATAATCAAGATTAATTTTCTACGGTAATGAGATTCCCTTCTGTGCGTTAGAATTTCACAATTGCATATTATTGAGGCCTGTTTAGGTCAAAATACCAACGAACGATATGAAGAAATTCCTCTCTTTAAATTATTCTCTTTTTTATCTCGTGTGTTAAGACTGCAGCTAAAATAACCCGTATTTAGGTTTAAGAGAGAACAATATACAGAAGAATAACCGAATAAAATGATATTTTTGCTGTTTTAGTGTGTGATTGTAGTTCCTCCAAATGTCAACATGAGGAACAGACGTCGGTGCGTCATGACGTCATGAAGAAAACAGATTTAGTCGCTCTTCGGTGACTGTAAGTCATTGTTTTTATTTTTTAGAGTTTACGTGAAAGCTCCGTTGTCAGTAAATGTCAGTTATTAAAACCAATGTTTTTTAAAATTATTATTATTTTACGGGTATTTTTAGTAAAATATCATCGACTACTTCCTGAGTTCGCGCTTAGCAGTTTTCCCCGTGGTTCACAGGTGTTTGTAATTAAGGTGTGATGCACCTGTGACAGACTAACTGTACTACTGTAAATTATTTATTATAGATTATAAATTATGTTTCTTACTGTTACGGAGAGAATGGAGCCCCGGGAGGAGGTGGAGGAGGTGAAGACCGTGGTGATGGAGCTGAAATTTAATCAGGACCTATAATAAACTGATAAGAAATTTGATTAAAGTCAAAACTTCAGTTTTAGATGCGTCAAACACTTTACGCTTCATTACCTTATTTTTTAATTGATCGATTTTCAAATAAAGACTTCGTAAATAAATTGTTTCATGTGTCGTATTGTTCATTGAATTAACCCCGGTGATGACAAATAACAACATAATTAATGCCCCCAAAACCCTTTTTCTTGTAAGACTAAAAAACATCATTACCTCATTTTCCTCCGCAGATCGTCCTGTATACAAAGATAGTTTTATTCTGATGACTCACTACATACCAAAAAATCAGAAACGAAAAGTCGAATTAGTCCTGGAAAAAAACATCAGAGTAACACTTACAAAGATCGTCTAATTATCAAAGATAGGTTATTTGATGACTCACTACATACCAAAAAATCAGAAACGAAAAGTCGAATTAGTCCCGGAAAAAAACAACAGAGTAACACTTACAAAGATCGTCTAATTTTCAAAGATAGGTTATTTGATGACTCACTACGTACCAAAAAATCAGAAACGAAAAGTCGAATTAGTCCTGGAAAAAAACAACAGAGTAATACTTACAAAGATCGTCTAATTATCAAAGATAGGTTATTTTGATGACTCACTACGTACCAAAAAATGAGAAACGAAAAGTCGAATCAGTCCTGGAAAAAAACAACAGAGTAACACTTACAAAGATCGTCTAATTATCAAAGATAGGTTATTTGATGACTCACTACATACCAAAAAATCAGAAACGAAAAGTCGAATCAGTCCTGGAAAAAAACAACAGAGTAATACTTACAAAGATCGTCTAATTATCAAAGATAGGTTATTTGATGACTCACTACGTACCAAAAAATGAGAAACGAAAAGTCGAATCAGTCCTGGAAAAAAACAACAGAGTAATACTTACAAAGATCGTCTAATTATCAAAGATAGGTTATTTGATGACTCACTACGTACCAAAAAATGAGAAACGAAAAGTCGAATCAGTCCTGGAAAAAAACAACAGAGTAACACTTACAAAGATCGTCTAATTATCAAAGATAGGTTATTTGATGACTCACTACGTACCAAAAAATGAGAAACGAAAAGTCGAATCAGTCCTGGAAAAAAACAACAGAGTAATACTTACAAAGATCGTCTAATTATCAAAGATAGGTTATTTGATGACTCACTACGTACCAAAAAATGAGAAACGAAAAGTCGAATCAGTCCCGGAAAAAAACAACGGAGTAACACTTACAAAGATCGTCTAATTATCAAAGATAGGTTATTTGATGACTCACTACGTACGGAAAAATGAGAAACGAAAAGTCGAATCAGTCCCGGAAAAAAACAACGGAGTAACTCTTTCAGAGATCGTTAATTCGTAATTTTTTTTACTTGTAAAACTCGGATCCGGCTTTTTTTTATTCTGCTGTCGCACTCCTCTAACGGTTTAATAAAACTAGGTGACAAAAAAGACTCTTTGACCATCTGTGGTGATTTTATCCATTTGTTTTTTTCCAAAACCAGAGGTTTTATATTAACCATTAATAGGAGTCATGTGTTATGATGGATTATTGACGCCCTCTTGTGGACATGTGGAGGAACTACAAGCACACAATATTAAGTAAATAAGGCATTTATATGGTTATTTCTCCATATTTTACTGGTAAAAATTGAGCCTAGTTTTGATTAATATTTAGATTAATTTAATTAAAACATTTAATCACATTCAAACCTGAATTCCTGCAGAGAAAACACAGAACAGATCCACAAACAGATGAAATAATCTGTGTAAGAACAGAAACAGGAGTAAAAACAAAAGTAAACACAGGAGTAGAAGTCTGATAGTTTATTTCAAGTTCTGCAAAGTCTATCACAGGTGAAAGAGAACCAAACAGGTAAATATTTTTATATGTACAGTCGTCCACAGGGAAACCAAACATAAATACTGAGGAGCAAAAACTCAAAGTGATGATGAGCTACGGGAACAAAGAGGAGCCATGCAGCAGACGCACAGACAGACAAAGTGGTTTTAACGGGGAAAAGTTCTCCCTGAAGCTTATTTACAGCACTTCACACGTTTGGTTCCCACAGGAGGAGGAGCAGGAGGAGGAGCAGGAGGAGCAGGAGGAGCAGGGAGGTGTTAGTAAAGGTTAGTATTGCCAGAACTCTTCAGCCAAAGGCACACAGTCAGGAAATGAAGAGGAAAACTTTCAGTCAGCTCTGCTCTCAGAGTTTCCTGCTGAGACACTCAGGTTGGTGCAGACGCTGCAGTTTAAAACAAACTAACTGAACAAAAGGAAAAAAGGAAAAAAGACTCCGAGGATCTGCTGCACCACTTTAACGGCTCAGACAGAAACATTCAGATTAAAGAGTAAAGAGGAAGCATCAGAGCTTCACACGCTGAGGGAGGAGACAGAGCTACAGGTACAACAGTCTGAGTGTTTACAGGTGTCACACACACACACACACGTTTATTTATAGCAACAGCCTGGAGAATCTTTCTGCAGCTGCTCAGTTTAGCATCAAAAACAGGAAACACTTTAGTGTCCAATACAATCACTGTTGTTCTGAAACAAGGAAAGATTTGTGACTTCATATTAGTGTTGAGAAATTAACCACAAATCAGATTGAATCTAAAAATGTCCTAACTTTTAGGCTGCAAATACGGCCAGAAAGGAACTAAAAAAATAACTTAAAAGGTTCAAAATGGTCGAACAGCAACTTAAAAATTATTTTTAGGGTTCAAAATGGTCTGAAAAAACTATACAATAACTTTTGGGTGCAAAAATGGTCAGAAAAGAAACAAGAAAATAACTTTTATGGTGCAAATAAGGTTAACAATAAACCAAAAAATTACTTGAAGGTGCAAAAATGATTGAACAGCAACTAAAAAACAACTTTTTCGGGTGCAAGAATGATCAGGAAGAAACTAAAAAAGACCTTTAAGTGTGCAAATATGATGAGAAAGAAAAGAAAACATTAGTTTAGGGAGAACCATTGGTTAAAAAGCAGCAGAAATGGCTGAAATTTGAGATAAAATTTGTCAAATGTTTAGAACTTTTCAGATTAAAATCTCATTTTTTTTACACTCTTCATAATTCATTAGAGTTTCTTAGTTGATTTTCTCAGACTTTCCCTCTTATGGAAAAGTTTTTCTTCTTCAAAATAAGAAAAATAAACAAATATCTGTTTCCAGCTTTGATGCTCAGTGAACAGGCTGCAGCTCTGTGTGTGTGTGTGTGTGTGTGTGTGTGTGATGACTCTTTTCCCCAAGATGCCAATCAGCCAATCAGAGGGCTTCATACAGAGTTAGTGAGTGTGTGTGATACAGTACACGTGTGTGTGTGTGTTAGTGTGAGAGAAGCAGCAGCAGGAATATTTAACATCATCATCATCATTGTTGTGGTCGTCGTCATGACGATGGTCTGTACACAGGAAGAGGAAGTGAAGAGTCTAAACAGGAAGTCTCCAGTGCTCTGACCCGGCTGGATTTCTGGATTTCTACAAGTTTATTGCTAAAGTCTGAAGATCAAACCTTTGTTCGTTTCCTTCTTAAACTCGTCCTGATCGTTCAGATTGTCTTTCTCTCTTTTTTCAGATTTTACAGTTTCGCTCTTTGCTTTAAATATTTCACATCATAAAGTTTCAGAGTCATACATTCAATTCAACCGTCTCTTTAAAAACACTTTCACTTTAGTTTCTGTCACAAAGAAAACTCACTGACCTCTGTGTGACCCCTAAATGACCTTTAAGTGTAACATAATAAAACTACAAGTCCCAGCAGCCTTAGCGGGACAGTTTGTGACTTCACTAAACTGCAGTTTAACTGCAAAAAACTGAGATATCTTCAAGTGTTTGTGTCTGATTTTTAGTCAAAAACATCATTTCAGACTCAACCTGAGCCACATTCATCAGAAAAGTCCAGAAAAATGTTTTATTTGAAGATATTTAAAGATAAGAATGACGTCTGAGTGTCTCATTTCATTTTTTGTCTCTAAATATCTTGATATAAAACCTGTTTCTGGACTTGTCAGTTGAATGTGGCTCATATTAAATCTTAAAACAACATTTTGGACTTAAATAAAGACACAAACACTTGATGAAATTTCAGTTTTCTTCACGTGAGCGAATAAAACATTTTAAAACCTTTGTATTTCCGTGTATAAGGAGCTCAGTGCAACACTCATCAGTTTGATTCTCCTCATTTTTATCTACATTCCAGATAAAACTTCTCCACAGACACAATCCTTCTTTAAAATCTGTGGTTGGAAGTTTCTTCTCTGCAGGATTATTTGGTCCCAGGTCACATTTTTAAAGTCAGTCTGGCACTTTGATTTCTACATTCAGGAGGTTGAAGGCATGTTTCTGCAAACTGCATCAAGAAAAACAAATCAAACGCTGCATCATCAGCATCATCACATCTCTCATTTCTGTGGAGTTTAAAGTTATTTCCTGCTCTTATATCAAACTGAGAAGTGTTGTAGAGATCAAACCCAGAGATCTGTTTGTTGTTTTTCTTCTGTGACATGAGTGAGCTTCTTCTTTAAGCTCCTGCAAGTTAAACGCTCTCTGGACGCTCAGAGCAGCTTCTTTCTTTTCTACAGTTCAGATTTAAAAACCTCTGACCCTCCGTCTTTGATGAGGCAGTCGTTCATTCGTTAGTGAGGAAGGAAAAAACGTCCCGTCAAAGTACATTCAACATATACGAGAAAGAAGCGGAAAGTCTGATAAAGTAGGAGAGGGTTTGATGTGTCGGAGCAACAGGAAAAAGAGGGAAAGAAGTGGATTAAAGGTTTGAGCAAAGAGGGCAAACACTGAGAGACACAGCTTCAGTCCTCAGGGTCTGGAGGAGCAGGAGGAGGAGCTAATAGGAGGAGATGTCTGAGGAGGAGCTGCTGTTGCTGGTGGAGGTCTGCGCTCTCTTGATGTAGAGGTTCAACAGCTTCATCTGCAGGAGGAAACACAAACAGCATCAGAGACGGACTCCATTACCCAGGATTCCTTTCAGCTGCAGCAAACAAACCACTACAGGAAGTGAAGTCACTCATGCTTTTTTTACTTTTTGTTTCTGTTTTTATCTGACGTACGAAAGATCACTGCCCTGCAAAAACCACGCTTTCTTTCAGGCTGTCTGACAGGTGTGTGTGAGTGTGTGTGAGCGTGTGTCAGGTGTGTGTGAGCGTACCTTGCTGCCGGTCAGCTGAGCCAGGTAAGGCTTCAGCTCTTCTCCAATCACAGAGTAGATGGCGACCAGGCAGAAGACGCTGGCCTTCCTCACGCTGCTCTCCGTGTTGTCGTAGCCCTTTAAGAGCAGAAAAAAGTCACGTGAAGCTTCAAACGCCTGTGAAAACATGAAAGGAAACCTGAGTCGTGAGTTTGGTGGCGGCGTCTCTGACCTGCAGGAGTCCAGGGATGATGTCAGACAGCAGGTGGTGCAGCGGCTCCTTGGCGATGCGTTCGATGGCCCTGGTCTGCATCTTGATGGCGGCCAGGTTGATGGGGTAATCCGCCGTCTGCACGATGGGACACAGGACCTTGATGCACTGCTCCGGGTGGATGGAGCCCGCCAGGGTGGACGCCGCCTCCTCGGCCGCTCGCACCACCTGAGGGTCAAAGGTCAGAGCCTGTTGAGTCACAGCAGGGGGGTGAAAGCAGGGGTCAGAGGTTAAACCTGATGGGGAGGAGCTTCACCTCTTTGTGCGAGTCTTTGTGAGCCTCCAGAGTCTTCATGATGGTCAGCTCAGCGTAGTTCTTAAAACGAGCCGGCTGGTTCCTCAGGATCTCCTTCAGGACTCTCAGGGACAGAGCTCTGATGGTGTGCTGAGACACAAACACAGACAAACACTTAAAGTCTCTTTCAAAGAGCTTTGACAGAGTTTTACAGAGTTAGAGAGAGAGTCTTTACGTCTTTGTCCCCCAGAGTCTCCAGCAGCAGCAGCAGCATGGTTTTAAAATGCTCCTCCCACACCACCAGGCTGTCTTCCCTCGCCACTTTCAGCAGCTCCAGGAGAGTCCCCCTCCGCTCCTCAGGGCCCCGCTCCCCCCCCTGACCCTGGGACAGCTCCTTCAGCAGCGCCGCCACCAGCTCCAGCTGCTCCGCAGGGACGGCTGCAGGAGAGAGAGAAGGAAACGCCGCTCAGAGAACCAAACTGTGCCACCGTCTCTGAGGGTAAATGCTGCAGCGAGTCACAGGGTGTTCAAGTGTGTTGGAGCATGTTCAAGCGTGTCACAGAGTGTTGCAGCGTTTTGCAGAGAGTTGCAGCATGTTTAAGAGTTTTTGAGCGTGTCACGGAGAGTTGCAAAATGTCACAAAGTGTTGCAGCTTGTTGCAGTGATTTGAAGCGTGCCAGCGTGTGAGTGTGTTGCAGACAGACGGCGTGTTCCTGTCTTTACCTGGGAAGTTTTTAGGATTCATAATCTTGTTCTCGTGACTTTCTTGTCGTGATCCTGCAGACACAGAGAATCAGTTTGAGGATAAAAAGCCAAACCTCAGTCGTCTTTTTCCTCTTCTCTTTTCTCTCACCGTCCCTGAGCGTCTCCACGGCGTCCTCGTACAGCGCCTCCTTCAGCGCAGCCTTATCCAGCGTGCTGATGCTGTCGCTGTAGTTGTAGGGGTTGTAGTCCCTGAAGCGCGGCCCGGAGAAGGAGCGAGGGGACGGCGTGTTGAGCAGAGACGTCTTGTTGTCCAGAGCGGTGCGTCCTCCTCCTCCCACCACGTCCACGCTCACTCTGGGCTCTGAGTCTGCGGATGCCGCCACGCCAGACTGGAACACAAACACAGAAAGGTTATGATGCGTTCAGCTCTTTGATGATGCTTCACGCGGCACGCGTCTCCCTCACCACGCCGTCTCTCTTCCCGTCGCGGCGCAGCGGCTCCAGCAGGTCCTCCTGACTCCTGAAGCTGAAGTTCTGGATGGCCTCGGTGACGCCGCGCAGCGAGCTGTAGATCTCCTCTGAGTTTAGGTTCTCACTGTCGTACTCCAACATGCTGCTGAGGAGAGAGGGGGAGAGAGGAGGAGTCAGAGAGAAACACCTACACCAACAACAGGAGACAGAGGATGGAGGAGAGCGGAGACGATCACACGACTGTGGAGGAACAACCACAAACAGATGAGGAGGAGGAGGATGAGGAGGGGGAGGAGGAGCAGAGGGGAGAGGAGGGGTTACCTGGGGGAGTACGCCCGCCGCACTGCCTTGAGGGAGGAGTGGGCAGCGGGTGGAGGAAGAGGGGAGGGGAAGGGTGGAGGAGGGAACTTGGAGAGGCCGTCTGCGCTCCAACCCCAAAGACGACTGAGAGGAAGAGGAGGAGGAGGAGGAGAGAGAAGCAGCGTGGTCAGTCAGGGTTAGAAGCTGCTTCAGGTTCAGCGTCAGGGTCAGGGAGGAAACATCTGATCACTGTAGATACATGAAGACCTGTGTGTGTGTGTGTGTGTGTGTGTGTGTGTGTGTGTGTGTGTGTGTGTGTGTGTGTGTGTGTGTGTGTGAGCTTGATGATGACTCCATTTCTCTCGCACTGTTAAACTTCACAAAACATTAAACTAAACTGATCAGATTCAGTGTGCAGAGGCCGTCACTCAGCTCTGGCGTGCTGACATCGCAGCCTCACTAAACACTGAAGCGTCAGATTGGAGGAGCATGTTTTGGGGGGGGGGTGTACCTGGGGGAGAGTCCTCCGTGGGAGCAGTTAGTGGGGGAGGTGAGGGGGCTGCTGCGGCTGCTGGACTGTCGAGGAGGAGGAGGAGGACGAGCGGCCGAGTTCCCAGGAGACGCCTGAGGGTCAGAGACACACACACAGCTCAGATTAAAAAAAAACACTGAGAGGAGGAGATCTGTCGCCGTGGTGATGAGTCAGAGCGTTACCATGGAGACCAGGCCGCTGCTGGCGCTGGCATGCCTCAGGTGGTTGTGCAGCAGCTTGGTGGTCCCGTCCTGGAAGGTTTTAGGGAGAGCCCCCAGCAGCATGGTGAACTCGGGGGTGTTCAGCTCAAAGAGGGCGATGAGGACGACCTGGGCCGCCTGCACACACACACACACACACACACACGAAAACACATGAACACACACGCACACACACGGAGTCAAAGCTGTGTGTTCTTCAGATTTGTTTCACAATCTCAAGACAAAATAAATCACTGAACGAGCTTCACGCTGCAAAAACTGAAATCTAAGCAAGTCAGTTTGTCTAATATTTAGTCAAATCTGTCTCATTATTCTTGATTCAAGCCACAATTTTGCAGTTGCAGATCTGATTTTTAAAGATCAATGAGCCCAGAAACAAGAGGAGGTGAATCAGAGGAATGAAAAAAGAAGTCAACATGCAGCAGAAAGAAAAGAGAGTTAGATGTGAGTGATTGTCGAGCGTCTGCAGCGTCGTTTTCCCCTCTGTCGCTGTTTCTCCAGCTGTGTTAGCGCAGGTTTGAGCGCAGGTTTGAGCGCAGCAGCGTTCTCATGCTGGTGGATGTTCTACCTGCTTGCACCGCTCCTCCAGGTTGCCCTCCCCGGGCAGAGAGGCCACGGTGGCGGCTCGGCCTGAGAAATCCTCCCCTGCCCAGTTTTGTAGGGTCTGAGGGTGCGGTGGACCAGAAATGGCGAGTGGAAAAACAAAACAAAAAAGTAAAAACAAAAAAATGAAACGGAGACAAACTGAACGTGTGAAGAAAGGAGCAGGGAGGAGTGAAGAGGGAGGGGGAGCAGGAGCTCTTCTCCTCCTCCTCCTACCTTGCGGACGTCGGAGCTTTTGGGCTCGGTGGTCCAGGTGATGATGCGGGAGACGGCGAGGCGCGTCTCGCTGGAGTTGACGAAGTCTGCGGGGTCCATCTGGCGAGCCAGCGCCTCGATGTAGCGAAGGATGGCGACCTTCACCTTCAGGTTTGGCGTCTGCGTCTGATCCACGATGAAACGCATCAGGATGTTGAACTGCTGCTCGTGAGGGAACGACTCTCTGCAGACGAGGAAACGGGAAACACAATCAGACCCTGTGAAGTTTTTAAAATCAATCCTCAAAGGCGGAGGAAGTCCGACCTGGTGACGTCCAGAGCTTTCTGGACTTTGGCCTGGACGGAGCCCAGCAGGTCGGCGCCCATTTTCTTGAGCAGCTGAGTGAGGAGGACGAAGAGCCAGTCCTGCAGGTCGTCTCTGTGCAGCGTGATGAAGTCCACCAGAGTCTCCAGGAACATGCTGAACACCTGAGAGGAAACAGGAAACACTCTTAACACTCGTCACACTCTTTAAACGGGGCGGCTGCTGCAGGCGGCGGCGGCGTGCGTATGTGCGGTGGATGAGATGAGTCGGGTGAGTCAACACTTACTCTCTGGTGTTTGTTAGCGTCCACAGCGAGCAGCGAGGAGCCATGCAACACAGAAACATTCTGTTAGTTTCTTCAGCAGCAAACACAAGATTAGTCCTGAGCAGATGTTTCGATTCGAACCAGACCATGAAATAATCTAATCTGGATTATTTTCAGCTTCATTCTCATTTAAGAAAACACAAACACGAGGGAGAAAAGATGGATTTAAACAGGTTCATGCTGAAAAAGTTAAAGAGTTTTTGTCTTTCATTTCATGAAGCTAAACCCAGATATTTTCAGACTCATTCTACAGAGAGTGAATCATTTTAAGACACTAAATTCAGTGTCTCAAATTTTAGAATATTACATCTTCTTTTGCTCCTCTCTAACCATTTCCCAAGTTTTCTCCATATTTTCACAACTTTTTGCCGCCTTAAACATATTTATATTGCCAATTTTTGACCATTTTTTCTCTTTTTAGACAGTTTTTCAAGTTTTCTCCCAATTTTTTTCATCATTTTTCCACCTTGAACTTTTTATTTATAGCTGCCTTTGATTATTTTCTCTACTTTCCTGTGACTATCTTCCAAGTTTTCTGCTCATTTTTGCTATTTCAAGACTGTTCTACCAAGTTTTTTTTCCAACTTACAACAATTTTCACAGATTTTTGTGAATTTTTTCCACCTCAAACTTATTTTTATTTCTTCTCATTGCTGTTTTTTCCCACTTTTCTCCACTTGTATAGTTTCTCTGTCAAATGTAGTTTGAGTAACTCTGGTGTAGAGAAGAAAACATCTCCTGAAAAATCTGATATTCTGACACAGTTAAAGGAATATTCCGCTGTTTGATGTTAGAGTATTATGGGATGTGATGCAGCCATGAGCAGAGCAGCGTGGTCTGACAGTTTCTGGTGGTTTTTCCTGCAGGAACAGGTGTTTTTTGAGCTCACCTTGCTGTGAGGGTCTGCAAACATCCTGGTGAAGATCTCACAGAGTCTCTTCAGCTCCACACGACTGTCAGAGAGAAAGCAGACGCGTCACTTCCTCCGTCACTGAACCAGAACGACCAGTTAAAGCTCCTCCTCCTTCCTCTGACTCACCTGAGCATCCTCTGGCTCTTCAGCAGGTTCTGCAGTCCCAGCAGCCCCTCCTTCCTCTCGGACCAGTTGGCGCTGGCGCAGTGGTTCAGCACCTCAGCCACGTCCTCCGTCTGGCGCAGGTAGTGCGGCGCCATGCCTCCGTTGCGTGAGCTGTAGGAGCGCTCGGAGCAGGCGCTGGAGGCGTCGCTGTTGGCGTCGTCGTCCGAGTACATCCCTGGGGACTCGAAGCGGCGTCTCACCGGCCGCCGCTGAGCAGGAGAGGGTTAACGGTTACAGGTGCAGAGAAAGTGTCACATGTACGGTGGCTCTGAAGGGACCGAACATGCAGCTATAAGGCTCAGACATGCAGGAAGAACGGATTATCACACACACTGCAAAAACTCAACAGCTAAGCGAGAAAATCATTCTAACATCTCTCCTCAGACTTTAAATCAGTCTTAAAGTCTTAAAAACATCTTGATCTGAGTCATTTCTCAGTTGAAACAAACTTTTTTTAGACGTCATAAAGTTTTGAAGCTGCTGAGTTATTTGTTTCTTGAATGAAGAAAACAAATCTTTATGTGAGATGATTATGAGACACTAAACTTCTCAGTAAAAGAAAATATGCATCAAGCATATTTTCAAGCTGCCTTCTAACATTTTATTTTTGTTTTTAGAAACAGGACAAGAAAATTAACCTGTTTTTAAAGGTGTGCCTTGAATTTTGCATTTTAATTTTGAATTTTTGAACAGAAAATCATGCTTTTCAATCACCTTTTTTTAAATTTCTAATTCTGCAAATTGGACAAGTGAATTTACTCCATTGACAAACTCTGAGTCACACTGATGATTTTTCAGATGTACAGTTTGCCTTCACCTCTCACTGTTTTCAAGCCAAGATTTTATTTGAAAAAACTGTGGCCAATAAAAGTTTCCTATAACTTACTGAGAGAATTTTTACTTCTTCCATTTGCAGATTTTCTGCTTATTCCAAGCAAAAATGTTCATGTAAGACATTTTTCAACACATTGAGAAAAGACGTCTTATATTTTGTATTTGTGTGAAGAAAAAGTCAATCTTTACGCATGAGAATTTCTGGGTTCATTGAAGTAGATACGAGATAATTTTTTCTTGTTTTGAAAAACCTTAATGAGCCGTTTTTTTCTTGTTCTGTTGGTCGATCATTTTGCTTCGTGTAAGGAAAATATTCTGCATTTTTTTGTGTATTTTCCTTGTTTTGAAGGCTGTGCTTTTTGCAGTGCACACACCCAGAGCTAAAATGAAAAACAGCTCTGTGTCTGTGTGTTTCAGAATGAGAGTTAAACGCTCATGCTCGGCATGCAGAAGGAGGCGGAGATTATTTCTCTGTACCTTACTCCTGGAGTCTCCTAAGAGCTGAAGCAAACACAGTCACAGATACGACAGGACAGGAAGTTACTGAAGGATCATGGGAGCTCTGACAGCATCAACACAGCAGATTTGTTTTGTAGATTTATGATCCAAACAGTCAAAGCAGTTGATTTGACCTCCTGTTCTTACCAGAGCGTCAGCGACCGCAGCCTCCACGTCAGTGCCCGTGTTCAGGATCTTCATGGCGTTGACGGAGGCAGAGATTCGAGCCTGATGAGACAGACGGTCTGAGAGGAGGAGCAGGAGAAGGAGAAGGAGTGTGTCATAAAAATCCTCTGATAAGCTGAAGTTTGGAGCAGGCACTGAGGGTGAAACTTAAAGGAAGAAGCAAAGAAGCTGCAACAAAAGTCTGTAGATGGATCAAATCTTTGGACACAAACTGATGGTGACGTTTGAAAAACTGTGAGGCATCGAAACGCAAAAAGAAAAACATGACGAAGCTGCAAAAGAAAAGTTCAATCTTCAACACAGAATAAAATCTGAATAATCTGTCAGCGTTAATGTGGGACTGTGAAGAGCAGGTTGATGCCCAGTGTCGCCCCCTGCAGGTGGATGATGCTGAATGCTGCAGTGAATCAAAGTGGGAAAAACAAACAACATTTTTACTGCGAAAACTCTTTGGATGCTGATTGTTTTCCCACTTTGTCAGCTTTACTCTGGCTCATGCAGGGAGGGGCTTCACTCCGTCAGCCAGGTAACTCCACACAGGATCACACAGGTTTGGTTAAATGTTCTGAAGGTGTGGTTAATTATCTGTCTGACGGAGTGAACCCGCGTCCTGAGACGACGACCTGTGTGGTCACCTGAGTAGCACTCAGCGGAGGAGGAGGAGAGGGCGCTGGTGGAGCGGGAGTGACGGCGTGTGGCTGCAGAAGGACGCACAGTTAGAGAAAAACACTCCCACAGCAGCTACACTCAGAAATAACACACACACTCACTGATGCAGATCACTCAGAAAAGTCTAAAACTATATAAAGCAACGTGTAGACCGTGCTCTCATAACTTTTAGCGGAGTCATTTTTATATCAGAGACATTATCACTTTGACTCCAGAAAAAGAAAAGAGATAAATGTTGTGTCATTGTGTCTTATTTTTTCTTAATTTGAGCCACATCCACTAAACCAGCTCATAAAAATGTCTTATTTCAAGTTATTCAAAGACAAAAATGAGCTCTGAATTACTCGTAACAAGTTTAAAAAATCTAAATTAACTTGGTCTGGTAAATGTGGCTCATGTAAAATCTAAAAAGCCTTTTTTTTTTTACCAAAATAAAACACAAACACTTGCTTGGATTTCAGGCTTTGCTGTGCAGACTCTTAATTATCATAGCTTTAATTCTCTTTGTAAAACTTTATCTTTGTTGTACTGTGAGAAAAGTGAAAAAAATAAAGTTTATGCTGAGCAGATTAGTGGAGGAGGACAGTGAAATACAGAGCATGCATAGAATCAGACACAACAGACAGTGACTGATGCTGATAGATGTAAAGAGCGTAGATCTGCTCACAAAGACTTCACTCTTAACGGGGCTTGTCTCGAGCTGAATCTCACTTTTTTATCACTTTTTCTTCTTCATATCTACAGCCAAAACTAAAAACCTCCTTTCTATGAATTCACTGTTTTGAGGACACTAGAAAGAAGCAGTGTTTTCTTACAGAATACTTTTTGTTGCATGATTCACTGATGTTAAACGATGTTGCTTTTCCTCCTTTTTCTGAATCATTTTACAGATGATTGATCCACGTTTATGTGTCTATCTATGACTGGTCTCTCCTCCTTTCTGCTCCTAAGAGAGGAGGAGGAGGAGGAGGAGGTGTGGGAGGGGGTCTTCAGTGCTGTACTCACCCAGGGGGGAGAAACCCCTGGCAGGGCTGGTGTCTCTGCTGCTCTCACGACTGGTGTCACGGCTACAGCCCTGACTCATGCTGGGTCTGGGGATTCTGCTGCGAGCTGAAGATGTTTGACAGACGGACGGACGAAGACACAGACAGATAGACAGACAGACGGAAAGACAGACGGAGAGACAGAGACACAGACAGACGGACGGAGAGACAGACAGATAGAGAGACAGACGAAGAGACAGACAGAGAGACAGACAGACGGACGGAGAGACAGACAGAAAGACAGAGAGACAGAGAGACAGAGAGACAGCAAAGCAAGGAGGGAGAGTTTAGCTTGTAGCACACAGATTCAGACACGGACACACACGTAGCTCTTCAGAGTTAGTCAGGAGGTTCATGTTAGTTTAAGGAGGAGCAGCAGGAGCAGGGACAGCTGTGTTGATTCTTTGGACCTTTTTATCTGACGAAACACTTTCTAAAATCTCTCTCCTGTGTTCAGAGTGTGTTTGAGTGTGTGAGTTTCTCCTTACCTGCTCCTGAGCGCGTGGGGCTGGTCTCTCGGCTGCAGCCTTGGCTGCGATGACCTCGTGGTCGGTTCTTTTCTGTCAGACCCGTGGAGGCGCTGCTGGCTGCGGCGGCGGCGGCCGTGCCCATGGTCGGCCTCGGGATTCGGCCGTACGTGGAGCTCAACAGACGACCAGGAGAACCAGATCTACTTCCAGCTGGAGGAAAAGGAGAGTTAGGGAAGTAAGTCAGAATCTTACCACAGATATTCCTCTCATCCTCGTCAAAATATTTAATCAGACTTAGTCATTTCTCTGTTGAAACAAACTTTTATTACTCATCATAAGGTTTGTGAAGCTGCTGAGTCATTTGTTCTTAAATGAAGAAAACAAATCTTTATTTAAATCTGCAGCAAATGAGTTTTACAGATGTTTTCAAGCGCTCTCTTTATGGAAGCACAAAGAATTTACTTTTCCATTTCAAGATTAAAGGCGTAACACCTTTTTCATTTTAGTCTGAATCTTGTCCTAAATAAGCTTCCATACTCTCTTAACTAGAAAAGTTTAAATCAAATGTCTTATTTCAAGATATCCGACCAAAAGAAGTTTCACCTCTTCCATTAGCAGATTGTTTTTGTTGCTGGTTTTTGTTTTTTACTTATTTCTTGAGTGGCTTACTCTAGTGTATCATTATGTTCATTTACTTAATGTAAGAATATTGTCCTACATATAAAGAAAAGACATTTGTGCAAAGAAAAAGTCACTTGTTGTTCGTGAGAATTGACTCATTTTAAGGTTTTTCTAGGTTCATTGAAGTCAGATAATATTACTGTTTTTGGAAGATCTAGACAAGACAAATGTTCTTGTCCTGTTGGCCGATCATTTTGCTCATTGTAAAGAAAAAATCCTGCATTTTTGTGCCTGTTTCTCTTGTTTTTGAAGCTGTCTCCAGCAGAATAAAAGCCGCTCACGTTGAGACTGAGACACCACTTTCCCTCGACTCCTCCCTCGACTGTCGGTGACACTCGGGCTGCTCCCTGAACTCGTCCTCCTGGTGCGAACTCGACCTTCAGGGACAGAGGAAAGAGAAATCAGTGACAGAGAAAGAAAAAGAGAGAGTGATAAACGTGGTTTATCCCGTCATGCAGAAACAGAGTGAACTCATCAGACGAGAGGAAACGTGAGGGAAACATGAAACAGGAGACGTTTGTTTCTCTGCAGAAACTTCCATCATCCAGGACCCGGCTGCACGCCAACGTTTAGACCCGACATGATGACACAGCAGCTACAGGACGCCATGCGGAGGAAACAGTCCATGCACAGACCACACAGACACAGCCAGGAGGAGGAGCGTGGGCGCCCCATCCTCACACAGAAACACACTCACAGCTTACCGTCTGCGTTAACAGACCAGGAGCCGTCTGACAGGCAGGAGGGCCAGAGGGGACACAACAAGGGTCAGGGGTCAAAGGTTAAGCTGCACAAACGCTCCGTTAAGAAGGAGCAAAGACTGAAGGGAACGCTCTCTTCCTGTTAACGCGTCTGTGGGAGGAGCTTTAGAGACTAAACGTGAACGCTGTGAGCTCTGTCTCACCCAGTGACGCGTACGACCCCGGGGGAAGCGCTGAGGCCGAGCTGAAGGGTGTCGCCGTCACAGCCGAGGGCACGGCGGGCATACGAGTCCGGGCGGTGGCGGTGGCGGTGGCGGCCGCGTTGACGTCCACGTCGCTGCGGGAGCGCTGGAGGGAGCCGGGAGAGGAGGCGGTGGCGGCCGGCGTCCTGGTGTGAGAGGCTTTGGCTGGAAGACAAACATCAGAAACTCTAGAAACTGTTTTTTCTTTCAGCCAGAGACGTAAAAGTCAAAGTAAAGATGGCGCAGAGTCCTCACATCTGGCCGCGCTGCTCCCAAAGCTGCATTTTACAGACACGGGTCGACTGTGGAGACAAAGAAACAACGTCTCAGAAACTCAAAGGATGAATGCTGGAGCGGAGAGGAGGAGGAGGAGGAGGAGGCTCACTTGAGGCTCTCCTGTGAGGAGGAGGAGGAGCGGTCGGAGGCGGGCAGCGACATCAGGCTGTCGCCGCTCCTCAGGTGAGCCTGCAGAGCTTTCTGATAGGACGACTCCAGGCCCTGGAACAGATGCTCCGCCTCCCGACGGAAGTGACCGTGGAAACCCCAATAACACCTGCAGCAGGAGGAGGAGCAGGAGGAGGAGCAGGAGGAGGAGTTAGAGATCTCTGACAGCAGAGGCGGCGTTACCTGTGTGTGCGTGAGGAGAAACTTACTTCCTGGCCACAGAGCGAGCCTCAGCGTCCGCATCATGGACGCCTTTCTTTATGGTCTCCATCAAAACTGTTCCATGTCTGAGAGGAGGAGGAAAGAGGAGGAACATTAGACTTTCTACCATCTGTGTTATTAGATATGAAGGCAGCAGAGGTGACCTTTGACCTCCTGGATGAGTCACTCAGTCCCATCTGCTCCTCAAATGAGTCAACGTCACTTTATCACGTCAGAGCAGCTTTAAAACGATGAAGGAGGAGGAGAAATACAGGATCTGTCTCTCTGTGTTTGAAGGTTTTACTGTTTTTAAATCACACACACACTCTCACACACTGATGGACCGATCGATAAGAAGCAGAGAGCTCTCCTGGCGGCGCGGGGAAAGCTCGGGTTTCTCCCCCGGTGGCGGCTGCAGCAGGAAGCAGAACCACAAAAAGCTTTTGGAGGCGGCGGGCCTGGACTGACCCCCCCCCCCCAACCTGGCATCGCCATGGAAACTGCTGAGGAAGCACCTCGCTCTGCAGGTGTCACGTTTCCTGACGAGGTGGTGCAGAAGCTCACAGGCTGGTGTCACCAGACAAATATTCACAAACTGCTTTTGCTGCTTTAACTTATAAACTGTGTGAAAGAAGCTGCAACAATTAAATACACAACATAACTTTGGTAAATGTTTACAAGCTTGTTAACTTCTAAAAAGTAGGAATGACCATCAAAATAATCTCATCTCAGGCTGATGTTAACCACAGATGATTTTTCATGTCGATAGTTTGACAGTTTCTCTGTTTCTCGTTTCATCACAAACGAAAAAAACTCTAATTCTGGGGGAGCAAATAACGAAACAATCTTTCAGCTCACATCTCTGTTTTTTGTTTGCGGGCTTATCAAGTGTTAAATCTGGGAGTTTCTAAAGTGTAAGGTAGTAATTTTGTGACTTCATTGTAAATTTGCAAGTGGTAAATTTGTGACTTTTCTGTCAATTAAAGAGTTTCTAAAGTTATAAATTTGGAACTTTATTTCTAAATCTGTCACTTGCTGAGACTTTAATGTTAATTTGGGAGTTTATAGAGTCACAAATCTGCCCCTTTTTCATTCTGTTTTTCTTTAAGTAGCCCTAATCAAGTGATCTAGTCACCACAAATATTTCTTTCTTTCACGTGTGGAGTTAAAGAGTCAGCAGCCGTCTCTCTTTCTTATCAACAATGTGTTGAGTTCTTTTCAACCAACCAAAGCAGCTGAATCCAGGACTGGACACAATGTCTGAGTGTGAAATAAGGGACAGTCTTGTATTTTATAAAACCAATCCGGCGTCCTCACCTCTCTAAAGAGCTGGTCTGCCATTCCTGCAGCATCAGGTCCAAGAACTCAAAACAGCGTCTGCACAAGACGAGGAGAAAAACAACTTTCAGTCCGGTCAGATCAATAAAAACACAACATTTACAAAGAAAGAGTGTGTTCCTCTCTCACCTCCTGACAGCCACAGACTTGGACGTACAGCTGCTGGTGATGATGGGGATGAGACGAGGGAAGTGTGTGTGCTGCAAAAGAAAACTCTTTCAGTCATCTGAGCTTTGAGCAACGACTTAAACCACTGAAACACTTAGAATGTGATATTTCTGATGAGGATACAACAGTCGTGACCATGTTAATAACTCATAAACATTTGGATTTTAGTGCATGGTTATTTTTAGGAGACAGAGCTGTGAAGTTGCGGCGTACTCGGAGGATGAGGCGGATGGCGGCCATGCCGGAGGTGGCCATGACTTTGGCACTGTTAGGGACCAGGTTGAGGAGGATGGGCATGATGGCCTCGGCGGCGTGGTCGAAGCGAGCGCCCAGAACCGAGGACAGGTGACTGTGGAGGGAGAGACGGGAAGCAGAGGAGACGTGAGCTCTCTCAGCTTCGACCCCGGCTCTTTCTTTGACGTGGTCGTTGTTTGTTTCTTACCCCAGAGTGATGCAGGCCTCTCTCACCACCTGAGAGCGCAGGTCTTTGGCCGACAGTTTGAACGCAGCCTCCATCAGACGCAGCTGCTGAGGAAACCCGTCAAACTCTGCTGCGCCCGCCAGGAGCAGCGAACGCACCTTCTTCAGCTGCAGGAGCACAAAAACAACAGTGTGAGAAACTTCTCCTTTAGAGGGTCTGATACCAGGAGAACAGGGAGGTGAAGACTTACAGCTGCTACTCTCAGCTCCCAGTCCTTCTTATCGTCTGACAGAACGTCCCTGATCTTGGTCATGGCCTCCTCCACCTCCCTGTTGGAGTAGATCTGAGAGGAGGAGACACAAAGGAGAGTGAGGAGACATCCTGAAAATCTTCTTTCAGCTTTGAATTCCTCTGATCGTGTACCTGCACGGTGGGAACGTCCTCAAAGGCCTGGATGAAGTCTTCCTCATCCACAGCTCCAGCACCAGACGCCTCCCTCCCTAAACCACAACCACACACGAGAAAAGTGTCGAAAAGCTTCCAGGAAAGGGCTGTTACCAGTGATAGTTATTAGTTTTGTTTGCCAGCAAAATATTCTGTCATACTCTGGAGACTCCACAACATTTTGACCTGATTTTAATTTGCTTTGATGAGATTTCTTTGAGATGAAAACTGTGTTGTGAATAAAATGTATTTTTATTTTTATTTCTCCTCATGATTGTGAGTTTGCGTCAGGAGCGTTTTTTTTCTGCAGCTTATGAGTCCATCAAAATCAGGCTACATGAAATACACGTCTGAGAACGAGAGACAAAGTTTTTTAAATCCAGTGGAAGTTGAAAGAGACGGAGAAAATGATCCTGTCGTCTTTCCTCTCCACCAAACTAAATAATGAGCAGTTAAACAAGTTACTTTTGAGGGAGCAACGAACATTATCACTGGATTTCAAGAGTAATTTGTTTAGTAAAAGTATAATTGTTTTAACACTGTTTGTTGACGTGGTGTTTGCTCAAACAGGAAATGCCGTGGGCCATCCGAGCGCAGGAAACAGGATTTAGATCCAGCAGAGGAACAAGAAATCAGAGCCACATGATGAAGATAACTCCTCCTCCTCTTTCTCCTCTTTCTCTGACCTGCAGACTTGGTGCTGGAGGCAGAGGCCGGGCGGCGAAACGAGCCCATGCTCACTGCCTTCCTCCCGGACAGCGAGGCTCCTTTGGTCGAGGACGAGGAGCGGCCGCCGTCCACCGAGTCGTCATCTTCAAAGTTCTTATCTGGAGGAGAAAAGAGGAGGAGAAAAGAGGAGGGTTGGTCAAAGGACTGGACAAGAAGTCTTTATAAACCTGAGGGCACAGAGAGAGAGTCAGCAGGAGGAGGCAGAGTAGACACGAGGAGGACATTACTCACATTCCTACATCAGCAGAGACACAAGCAGCTGCCAAAGAGCCAGAGAGTTTACAGACTCAACCACAACAATCAGAGCAGTGTTCACGCTCAGAAACAGCTCAGGAAGAAACAAAGAGAGCAAACACACACCTCTGAGCTCCCTGCTCCGTTCAAGCATCCTCACACACACCGCTCAATTATTCAACACAAACCAAGACAATGGAAATTTCCTCCTGCTCCATCGGATAAATTATAAAGCAGATAAAGAGACATCACAGTTTCACTTTAACTGAGGAAATAAACACACAACTATACCAGAGTTACTCAACCCTGCTCAACCAAAGTGGAGAATAGTGGAAGAAACAGTAAGAAGTAGAAATAAAAAGAAGTTTAAGGTGGAAAAAATGCCCAAATAGCAGCAAAAAATGATCCAAAAGTGGTGAAAAAAGAGTGACAAGCGACTAAAATGGGCAAACTTTTTTTAGACTTCTTTTAAACTTCTTTTAAAAACATCTTCTTTTATCTCATGTGTCATCCTAATTTTTTGAGACACCTTTGCAAGAGAAACAATCTAAGAAGTGGTGATGGAAATGAGTTTAAATGGAGAAAATGGTGAAAAAGCAGCAGAAAAACTGGGAGGAATTTGCAAAAAAGTGACTAAAATGTGCAAAAAGCAAACTAACAAGAAGCAAAAATAGCATTTAGAGCATAGAAATGAACAAACTTTTAAAAGGCCTGGCATTTCTATCTAAAATATCCTTTTTTATCTCATGTATCATTCTAATTTTCTGAGACACCTTTGCAAGAAAAACAATCTAAGAAGTGGTGATGGAAATAAGTTTAAGTGGAAAAAATGGTCAAAAAGCAACAAAAAAAACTGGAAGGAATCTTGGGAAAGAGTCAGAAAGTTGCAAAAAAAAAAGTGACTAAAATGGGCAAGAAGCAAAAACGATGTTGAAATTCAGTATTTTCATTCTCAAGTCATAATCATCAACATTTACAGGAGTAAAGAAATAATTCACTCTGTGGAATGAGTTTGTATAATATCTGGGATTACTCCAAGGTGCAAACATTGTCGAAAAGCAACTAAAAAAACATGTTTTGAGGAGCACAAATTGGTGAAATTTGGAATAAAAGTTGTCAAATTTTCAGAAAATATTGAAACCTTCCAGTTAGAAATCTTTTCTGTAATATTCTAATTTCCAGAGACCTTAGATTTTCACTATCTGGAAGCTACAAAAATATCAATTACTCCTTCAATATAACAATTGATGAAAACACAATCCCAAATGCAACACAGGGAAAAATAATCACCATTAGATTATTTTGCAAATCTTTCAGTTCTACAAGGAACAAAGAATCCAGAGCATCAGCCATCATCAGGTTTCACTCCAATATCAACACAAGGTGAGAGAGAAAAAACATCACTAACTAACCACATTAACTAACTAACTAACTAACTAACTAAGGCAGCAGCTCAGTGTGTGTCTGCAGAGGGTTACAGCCCTAACTTCAGCTCGCCGTGTGTGCGTGCGTCCTCCATGATGCTGCGGGAGCGTCGACACGCTAACACACTCTGCTGACCTTAACTCTGCTCACACACACACACACACACACACACACACACACGCTGCTGACCGCCGCCGCTGCATCAGGAAACCACCATCATCACCATCATCATCATCATCCTGCTGCTGCTGCTGCTGTGTTTACATTCAAGACGCCACCAACAGCCACAGTGGACACAACAGGCCTCCTCCTCCTCCTCCTCTTCCTCCTCCTCCTCCTCCTCCACCTCCTCCTCCTCCTCCTTCTCTGCATCAGCTTACAGGAGCAGATCCGCCTGCAGACCAGTTTCCTCAGCATGCCGGCTCAAACACAAACACTCCTCAGCTCCTCTCCGGCTCCTCTCACATCTTCCCTCCTGCTGAGAGGAGACACAGGAGGAGACACAGGAGGGGAGGAAGGAGGGAGGGGGGGGAGATCGACGTGCTGGCCTCCTCCCTCCCTCTCCCTGTCAGGGAGCATGTGCTGTGATCTTCCTCTCTGTCGTCGTCCTCTTTAAACACACACACACACACACACACACTGGCAGGAGCAGGAAGAGGAGGACCAGGGAGGGAGGAGCGGACCAATAAGAGGAGGAGGAGGGCTGGGTCTGCGAGGAGGTGGAGTCAGAGAGGAGTGACAGCATCATCATGACTCAGGAGGAGGAGGAGGAGGAGGAGGAGAAACACAGATGAACCATCCTGCAACAACCCAAACCTTTAAGACAGCAATTCCTACATTTCCCATGATGCATTTCTCAGGCCTGCTGATCTGTATCTGAGTGTGAATCTAAACATTAATAATGATTCATATGATTTTATTTATCCTGAGCACAAAAAGCAGCTTCACAGGTTTTTGCCAACAAATTATTTTGTTTTAAGTAAATAAATATTTAAGTCACTGGATCCTAAATCTCTGAACTTACGTCAAAAACTGAAGTTTAAGAAAGTGTTTGTATCTTATATTTAGTAAAATATGTCCCATCATATTGATATAAGCCACATTCAACTAACAAATCCAGAAATATGTCTTATTCCTGGCTGAGATTTTAGTTTTTGTGAAGTTTAAGGGACGAAAAAGTCAAATTGAGGGGATTAAAAGTTAAAAGAATTAACAGAATATACATAATTGTGGATTAAAAATTAAAAAAAATGAGATTTGATTTCAGGTAGTGAGGTTTAAATTAGAAATAAGGAGGTTTGAATTTAGAATAATGAGATTTTAATCGAAATTAAGGAGTTTTTAATTCCAAATAAAGAGGTTAAAGCTCAAAATAATACAGTTTAAATTCAGATTAGGAGGTTTTAATTCAAAGTAAAGTAGTTTATACTCAAAATAAGGAGGTTTAAAAACTCAAACTACAGGATAAACTGCATATGTATGAATTAAAAGTCAAGGAACAAAATGGAAAACTATAAATCAAATGATAAAAAGTCAAAATGGGGACTTTATTTACTCGACATGAGAAATTCAGACACGATTTTTGTCATTAAATATCCTGCTTCTTGTCTGTAAAGTTAATGTGGCTCATATTAAGTCAAAAAAGACATTTTCTTCAAAAGATGATCAAAAAAACTTGCTCAGATTTCAGTTTTTTGATGTTTTTTCTAAAGACGAGCGAGGACAAACGGTCGTGACTGTGACTGACTGATCTTTTTCCTGGAGCTCGGTCACAAGTTTCCTCCTGGCGAACTCTCAAAGTCTGCGTGAGCTCAGAGCTGATGGAGTCGGACAGATGATCCTCGCCGCGCACATTCACCGATGACCCGGGGGAGAGGTGAAGACGAGGAGGAGGAGGGAGGAGGAGGGAGGGAGCGTGGGAGAGAAACTCAGAGTGTGAGGAGGTGAGAGATGAATGTTTTTAAGGATCAGAGCAGCTCCTGGTCTTTAACCGGACACAAACTATAACGATGACACTCACACAGCTACACCCTGCTGTTCTGCTGTAACACCACCTCCACCTCCACAGGTGGAACAACAACAACAGGGGGAGGAACCTTCCCACAGAACAGCCTCAACTTTCTCACCACATTCACAAACGCTCACAGTGAGACAGCAGCTCCAGTTTCACAGGAAAGAAAGAAGAAAGTCTCTCAAACTGATTCAGATCTTTTTCCACAGTAAACACACACACATGGCTGAACCGTTTACACAAATAATATAATGTTGATTATTTCTATGAATGTCATCATGAACAGTTTCATTAATTACAGCAAAACAACAACAACCCACTACCACCACGACTGGGACTGATTTTTACACATTTTTACCACTTTTACCTTTTTTTTTTTAACACTTTTGATACTTTCTCACTATTTTACAGATTCACACCCAATTTTCTAAACAATTTTTGTTGTTTTTGCACATTTTTGACACTTTTGGGCCATTTTTCCTGCAACAAACTGACTATGTTCGGCAATCGCTAACACTTTTCATTGTTTTTTTTTTGTCACTTTTTTCACCATTTTTGCCACTTCCTGAATTTTTTTAAGTTTCCTACAAAAGTTTCTTGGGCATTTTAGTCACTTGTCACTCTTTTTGCCCGTTTTTGACCCTTTTATGCAACAAACTGACACATTTGCCAAGTTTAATCCCATTTTTCTTGCAATTTCTCATTCTACTTAACACTATTCATTGTTTTTTGTCGATTTTTTCACCATTTTTGCTTCTTTCTGAATTTTTTAAAGTTTCCTCCAAAGTTTTTCATTGTTTTTTGTCACTTTTCACACTTTCTTTAGCCACTTTCGGGCCATTTTTTTGCTTCTTTTTAAGTATTTCCAGGTTTTATCCTAATTTAAATGCCATTTTTGTTGCTATTTCAAATTTGATTGATGTTTTTTTACCTTTTTTTCCACCTGTTTAGTTTCTCTGTCTTTTCTTTAAATATAATTTCCATTTTTGTCCCTTTTCACCCTTATTTTCTACCACTTTAGGACCATTTTTCCAGGTTTTCTCCCTATTTTGATTGATTTGTGGCCATTTTTGCCAACTAAAGCTATTTTTTTCTTTAATTGCTTCTTCTTCTCTGCTGTTTTTGCCTCTTTTCTCCACTTGTATTGTTTCTCTGTCAAAGGCAGTCAATGTAGACTGTGTGAGCGCTGTGAGCTGAAGCTGCACTCTCTTCATTATTCAGGAGCTTTCCTCATGTGCAACCTAAGTCCTGCTGGCAGGTCGTACCTGTACCTGTCAGCTCATCTCTGCAGGAGCTCCTGAAGCTGCTGCTGAAGCTGCTGCAGAGACCAGAGGAAATCAGACCACAACAACAACGGGAGAACAGAGCATCTGAACGAGACCAGCACAACATTCAAGCTTCTCTCTGCAACCACAGTCTTCAACCGTGAGAATTAAAGACGAGTTTTCAGGAGGCTTCAGAGATAATTCAGGACAACAACACGGCAGAACATGAGGATTTCACACATCACTGAGCTTCAGCCAACACTCATGACCCCACAGCAATCAGCAGGACTCTTCAGCACTAAGATATTTACACACACACAAACACCTCAGAGAAAAACACACCTGAGCCTGTGAAGTGTAAAAAAAGTGCTCCTGGTTTAAAGGTTTTCAGCTGTTTTACCTTCAGGAGCTCCTTCCTCTGTGGATCAGGACAAACAGACCTGCCCCTGCTGCTACGTCGCTGCTGCTGCTGCTGCCTCCTCCCTTCCTTCCCCTACAAACCGGTCTCATGACCGAGGGACACAGCTGACACCACCCTTTCAAAATAAAAGCCCTGGGCTGCTCCAGAGAGGAGTCTGTTTCTCCTTTCTTTCACTCTCTCTCTGATCATGGTGTTTGTTTTAAAGCTCTTACCTGAGAGTGGAGACAGGACCATGTTCCCTGACCTCTGAACTTCATCAAATTTACTGAAGATGACGTTCAGTCTGCAAAGAGAGAGGACAGGAAGGAGACAATCAGCACAGCAATAACAGGAAACAAAAGACTTTTTCACTCAGGCCCAACAATTTACAGACATAATATAATAGTGATTTTTTTGTGTGATTATTTCTGAGTAACATTTTTTGTTGTTTCTGCTTCTTTTTGACACTTTTGGACCATTTTTTGGTTAACTTTGGTCATTTACCTCTTTTTACTGGTATTTTTTCACTATTTTAACTACTTTCTGAGTTTTCTCTAATTTTTTTTTTGCCCATTTTAGTCAAATTTCATTCCTTTCTTGCTATTTTAGGTAAAATATTTTGCTTCTTTCTGACATTTTAGACTCTTTTCACTCTTTTCTGACACTTTTGACCCATTTTTTTGCAACTCTTTAAGTATTTCCAGGGGTTATCCCAATTTTAATGCCAATCTTTGTTGCTTTTTTGGCAATTTTTACTCCCTTACACTAAGTTTTACTGCTTCATCTTGCTTCCAGTTTGTCTCTTTGGTTGAGTAACTGGTGTAGAACAGAAAACATCTGCTGTAAAAACTGTAGCTGATATTCTGACACATTTATAGAAATATTTCACTGTCTGACATTAGAATATTTTAACAGGACAGATTGCGATTTAATGTAATTTGCTCTGGTTTTCTTCACCGTGACTGAGGCAGACCCTTCTTCCCCAGGTCGATTCTCACTCGCTCTCCCACGTGTCGGTAGATTTCTATCAGACAGTTCATTGCTCCATCACGCACCTGCAGGAAAATGAGTGAGAGAGGAGGAATCAGCACAAACTCTGCTGCTTCATCCTGCAGGGAAAGATAAATGCTGCTGTGTGAACGTGCACGAGTGCTTGAGGTCAGGAAGAGACGCCGAAGGGCCCAGCTTCCTCCACAGGAAGGAAGTTTGGCTCCGGCCACGAAACAACAGAAACTATCAAAGTTTAATCTGCTGGAGTGTCTGTGTGTGACCAGCAGGGGGCAGTCCCACACCTGTGACACAGTTATCCAGCTCTCACCTGACTGGTGGGATCTCCCAGGAGGTTACAGATGTGAGGAACGATTTTACTGAGCGTCAGACTCTGAGATCCAAACCTGAAACAAACACAAACACATTTACTGTTTCACTCTTCCATGAGGGAGGGTCTCTGAGCAAAGCATCATGGGAGGTGGAGCAGGAGTCCTGCACTCACACGTTGAGGGTGGAGATGAGGCAGAGGCAGAGACCTTCTCTGGTTCGGTTGTTTTTGTGTTTGAAGCCTCCCATCATTCGCTCCCACACGTACTGGAAACAAACAGGAGATCAAATATTTTAGCTACATGTTTATTTATATTTTCCTTTTTAATCATTTAATTATTTGCAAGTTTGATTCCTTCTAGACTCACTTTGTAGATCGTTATCATGCTGCATTTTCCTGCATCATGGAGCGACTAAATTTGTGTGTTTATAAAGCGGCATATTTGCTGCAAACTTATTTTAAAAAGTCAGAAATCTTAGAAGATCTTGCAGCACTTTCTCACACCTATAAAAGTCTTTTCTTCCAGTTTTAATTCTTGCTTGTGTTGTGCATTGCTTTGGACAAAAGCGTCTGAATTGCAGAAATATTCCACTTTATGGAAATGTAAATTTGCCACTTAGTTAAAAAGTTATTTCTTCTTCAGACTCCTGAGGTCTTTCTAGAGAAAGTTTGAGAGGTTTTATAACATTTATAGCAGTTTCTCTCAGCCTGTTTCTCTCTCTGCACCTGTGGGTTTGCAGCCTGGTCCATAATCTTCAGCAGCAGAGCCTGGTCCTGGTCCCGGACTTGGTCCTTGGCGTCTCCTAATCGATCTATGAGGCTGGGAAGAACTGAGCACAAACAGAAACATTAAAATGTAATTAAATAAATGCAAAATCAGGTGAATTATTTCATTTATGAGATAGATTTAGTGAAGTGTAGCTCACCTGTTCCCACCTGAGTCCTGAACCTCTCCTGCAGTCTGCTGACCAGAGCAGACAGGATGTCCATCCCCAACAAAACCACCTTAAAACAAAAAAAACAAAACACACACACACACACACAGAGAACAATAAATTAATAAATAAAGATCAACAAGCTGAGCTAAATCTACAGAATAATCCCATAATCCAGAGGAGAAACCAGCTCAGCAGCACAGCAATAGCTCTGGAGCTGGGCTGCAAAGCATTCTGGGTAATCCAGCCAAAGTGAGAGTTTCTGCTTTAAAACACAATCAGTGATTTTTAAAAACACGTTTGGAGGTTAAAAACTGAAATTAGAGTGTGATATCTGTCGTTCTGAGGTGTAAAAACACTAAAGTGAGAGTGAACCAGGAGTGAAGGAGGCGTCAGGAGTTTACAGAATCATCTCAGCTGCATTTTTCTGATTTAACCTTCCTTGTCATGGGGTGGATTGGGAATCTCTATGAACGTTTAGTGAGGGTTTCCCTGCTGACACCATGAAACAACACCTCAGCATCACCTGAGCTTCACCTGCTCAGAGATGGTGCAATTTTTGGAAACTCTTCATTTGTAAGAGAATTAAAGTCAAAATGAAACTAATGAATCAGTGACACCTGCTGGTTAATCCACGCAACTGACTCTGACACCAGCATCACAAAATGAGTCTGATCTACGGAGACCAAACATTTACTTTACACCTTCTCTCCTCTGACATGTTATTAAATTCAACAAATATATACTTCTGTCAAAATGTAATCCCCTCAAAATCTAAATCCAACTTCAACTCAAACTTTGACACATTATTTTTATTTTCACCCCACAAAAATACATACATCTGTCTTTTTATAAAAAATTTGGCACAATTTTTAGTCTGAATTCTCAGATAAGTTCAAATAATGAGATAAGAAATTAGTTTGTTGAGATTAATAGTCAATATTTGTGATAATACGGTAAAAGTTAAGAGAAAAAAGCACAAGTTTTTGGACAAAGCAATTAAAAAGTCAAAATTCTGAAATAAGGTGAGTCAAAATAATGAGATAAAAGTCAAAATTTATGGTAATACAGTTACAGTTATGAGAAAAAGGTTAATATTCAAAGTAAAATATCAAAAATTGGAGATAATGAAGTCGAATTAATGAGTTAAAGAGTCAAAATTATGAGAAAAAAGGTTGAAATTTCGATTTTTTTTCATTAATTTGACTTTTTTATCTCGATTCAATTTAATAATCTATTTAATGCTGACTTTATATGTGCAAAAAATTAAATCTGAATGAAGCCAGTGCGTCATTTTTTAATAGTTTTAACTGGTAGAAATGTTCTTCTACACATTATTTCTGTTTCTATTGTATAAAATGTTCCTTCAAACAGTAAAGGAGTGTTTCAAATAAATGTTATTTCAGGTGTTTTTTATTTTTTAATAATAAAGTCACTCTAATCTGATCTAATTGTAGCAGTGATGGAGAAGCGTCCTGATAACTGCTCCGTGCTGTAAACACAGACTTTAACCATCAGCCTCTGTCTTTAAACTGTCTCCATCTTTAATTTACGGCTCAGCTCCACCTCGCTCTGCTCCACAATCAATTAACAACAGTCATTAGAGTCATTAAACACAGCTCCATCATTCACACACACACACACACACGTCTGAGAGTTTACAGCCAGCACACACACTCATGATTTTTCCCTGAGTGTAAAGTGACAGAGAAAGACCCTGAAACACTGACTCTAAAAACGCCGTGCTCCTTCTCCGACAGCGGGAGGGAAACTGGGCTAATAGCGGGTAAATTAAGCTCAACGCCACTGACACACGCTCGCCAGGGAGACGCGTCCTCGTTACACACCAACAGGAATCAAGCAGACTGAGTGTGTGTGTGTGTGTGTGTGAGTGTGTGTGTGCTGCAAAACCTGAAATCTAAGCAAACGTTTGGGTCTTAAAATGTCTCCATAGGAGCCAAATTTAACATGTTTAACTCAGAATATTTAAAAACAAAAATGACTTCTGAATAACTTAGAACAAGTCAAAAAAATCTGCAAATGGGAGAAGAAAGATTTGCTAGTTTTTTACAAATAAGAATATTAGAAACTTTTTTCTGAGCCCAGTGGAATTTTTTTTCCTCCTCTTTTCAAGTAATTCAGACTCAATTTTTGTTTCTTAATAACTTAAAATAAGATGTTTTCCTGGACTTAGCAGTGGAATGTGGCTCATATTGAGAATAATAAGATAAATTTGACCAAGAATGAGACGCATGAAAGGAGGTGTAAGAGGAGGTGTTAGAGGAGGTGTAAGAGGAGGTTTTAGAGGTGATGTTAGAGGAGGTGTAAGAGGAGGTGTTAAAGGAGGTGTAAGAGGTGGTGTTAGAGGTGATGTTAGAAGGTTTTAGAGGTGATGTTAGAGGAGGTGTAAGAGGAGGTGTTAAAGGAGGTGTAAGAGGAGGTGTTAGAGGTGATGTTAGANGCAGGTGTGTCTGTAAGAGGAGGTGTTAGAAGGTTTAAAGAAGGTTTTAGAGGTGATGTTAGAGGAGGTGTAAGAGGAGGTGTTGGAGGAGGTGTTAGAGAAGGTGTTAGAAGGTTTAAAGAAGGTTTTAGAGGTGATGTTAGAGGAGGTGTAAGAGGAGGTGTTGGAGGAGGTGCAGGTGTGTCTGTAAGAGGAGGTGCAGGAGGAGGTGCAGGTGTGTCTGTAAGAGGAGGTGCTGGAGGAGGTGCACATGTGTCTGTAAGAGGAGGTGCAGGAGGAGGTGCAGGTGTGTCTGTAAGAGGAGGTGTTGGAGGAGGTGCAGGTGTGTCTGTAAGAGGAGGTGTTGGAGGAGGTGCAGGTGTGTCTGTAAGAGGAGGTGTTGGAGGAGGTGTAGAGGAGGTGCAGGTGTGTCTGTAAGAGGAGGTGCAGGAGGAGGTGCAGGTGTGTCTGTAAGAGGAGGTGCAGGAGGAGGTGCAGGTGTGTCTGTAAGAGGAGGTGCAGGTGTGTCTGTAACAGGAGGTGCAGGAGGAGGTGCAGGTGTGTCACCTTGAAGTTGCTGGAGTTGACCCAGGAGCTGGCCACAGCGTCCACCATCCGGTCCAGCGTCCCCTGATCCTGCTCCAGGTCCTGGCACCTCCCCTCATCCAGGAGGAGCTCCACGGTCTCCTGCCCCACCTGGAGCCTCCTCCCCAGGTCTTTCTGCATCACCTGTTCCAGCAGGTGCTCCATGCTGACCTGCTCCTCCTCCATGAGTCCTGAGGAGCTGAGGGAGAGGAGGGTGATGAAGGTGAGTGTGGCCTCCTTCCTCCTGGTCTGTGGTCCAGGTGTGGTCCAGGTGTGGTCCAGGTGTGCGGTCTAAGAGGAGGCTGAGGTGAGCAGCAGCATCCTGACAGTAAAACAGGTGAGAACAGGTGAAAACAGTCATGAACAGGTGAGACAGGTGAGACAGAGAGGAGGTGAAGACAGGTGAGACAGAGAGGAGGTGAAGTTTAGGATCAGCTGTTAGCTGTTAGCACATTAGCTCCCTGTTAGCTCCCCCTGTTAAAGTAAAGCTGCTCTCAAACACGCAGCTACGGTGGCCTGTTGGACTCACTCCCCTGCCCCCCTCTAAGGTGACTTACCTGTTGGTTTGGGGGTAATAAACCCGGGCTCCGGGGGCAGACTCTCTCTCCGGATGGACCGACTCGATCTCGGGGAAAAGTCCGAAGTGTCGTCGCTGCCTCCGGCCACAAAGTCCCGTTACTTCATCCTCAGCTCCGCTTCCTCCTCCTCTCACCTCCTCCAGGAGTTTAAACTGAGTCTTTGATCATAGCACAAACATTTTACAGCCTCTAAAGCTCCTCTGTCTTATCTCAGTCATTCATAGTGTTTAAAAAAAAGAGACTAAACTGTAAATTATCATAGCGGAGCATGTGTGTCCCATAGCAGACGCCGTAGAGGTGGAAAAGCGGAGAGAAGTGAAACAGCGACGCCCTGTGGACACTCAGCGCAACTACAACAACACATTTACACCAAAATTACTCTTTAACTCTGATTTAACTCAATAAAAGAAGGAATCTGGATCATCTCTGACACAAATAACACCTCAGAGAACTACAGGAGGATCTGGAGGACATCTCAACCCCAGAAACAGCTTTTTATCTCCCTGTAATTCATTTTTTAGCTCCCCATCCTGTGTTGTTTATCAATAAATCACTCTTTATTAAAAAAAGAAATCCATGTTAGGAATATGTTACTTTAAAAAAGAAGGGCTTTTTTGATTCATATTGAAAATTTGACATCACTTGCTTCATAAATATTCATGAAATATTTTGTTGTCCCTAATTTCTGAAAAGTAAACCCAGATATGATATAGACTCATTTTACACAGAGTGAACTATTTGAAGCCTTTGTTTCTGTAAATCTTGATGGTAATGGCTTACAAAAAAAAAGAAAACCCTAAATTGAGTGTCACAAAAAATTAGAATATTACATATTTCTGGATTCTCTCTGATCATTTTCCAAGTTTTCTTTAAATTTTAACAATTTTTTGCTGCTTTCTGACTCTATTGAACACAATTTTATTTCTCATCCTGACCTTTTTTTATTTTTTCCAGACTGTTTTCCAAGTTTTCTCCCAATTTTCACAATATTTTGATATTTCTTTCTGCTATTTTCACCCATTTTTTGGCTGTCTGTATGACCCTTTATCCACCTTAGACTTATTTTTATTGCTCCTTCTTGCTGTTTCTCCACTTCTGTATCTGATACTTTGACACATTTAAAGAAATATGAAACCGTCTGACACTAAATTGCTCTTGTGTTTTCAAACCTGGGCTCTGGTTTCAGGCCTGGTGGAAAGTCTTTTTTCCTGGAGGGGGGAGGAGGGTGGATGAGTGGGTGGGTGGACTCTCTGTCTGTCTGTCTCTGTCTGTGTGTCAGCTGCAGGTGGTCCTTCACAGCCTCAATGTTCAGCGTGTCAGAGTCAAGAGGTCTCATTTTCTTCTTCTTTCTTCTCTGGAGCAGGTCATGTCGCTCCTGGCCCTGGGATGACAACAACGAAAATCATTCATTTCATGGTGAACGGGCGGGTGGAGCGGGCGGAGTTTGGAGCCGACTGCTCGGCTGCAGACCTCAAAGGTACGACAGGAGGAGAGAAAGAGAGTTTAAGACGTTTAGATGAGCTTTGTTTCACTCACGTCCTGACTCTTCTGACTCCACAGATCTGTTCAGGGCCGCAGCAGAGGCGGGGCCTAACCACATCCTCAAGCTGTACGACACCAGCAGCAGCGTGGTCAACATCTCCCCCAGGATGGAGGCCAACAGCCAGGACTCCTGCTACCGCCTGGAGGTGGTGGCGTCAGACCTGCAGGGTGAGACAGGAAGTGTAACTTTCACAGTCACAGGCGGAAACAATCCCTGCAGGGTCATTAAAGAATCATGAATAAATCTGTTCACCTGTGTGTGTGTGTGCAGGTGTGGGGATGCCCACAGAGCTGGACGACATGGAGCACAGGTGAGAGCATCCTGAGGACGCACCTGCAGCTCCTCAGAGAGAGAGAGAAACTCAGTGATTAAAGAAAAACATTTAAGTGTGATTTTTCTGTCAGATATTGTGATTTCAATTTGATTCCCAGTTTTCTTTAAATCAAGCTTCAGTAAAGTTTTTTCACAATGTACAGAAACACTGAGAAAACTAAATCAAACCATGGAAACATCAAGATCAAAGGTGGAAATTTTGAGAAATAAAGACAAAATTCTAGGACAAAAAGTCAAAATTTTAAGATAAAATTCAAAATTTTAAGAAAACAATTTAACATCATGAGGAAAAAAGTCTCTAATTTTCACATTTAAGGTTAAAATTTTTAGAAAAAGACTTATGTCGAAGAAAAAAGAAAGGTCAAGCTCGTGAGATAAAAGTTGAAATTGTGCGAAAATTTTAAGAACAAAAAAAAAACGTTTTGAGATAAATATTTAGATTTTGACTTTTCTTAAAGCCCTGAGTCTAACACTTTCACTGAGTCTGACTTTAAATATTATTCTTGCTGTTTCTAAACTGGACTTTTTAGTCATATTTTTAACAACTGAAGAACAAAAAGAGACATCTTTGACTCTGAACTGTTTGAAATGATGTAGAGAAAAAAACACATTCTGAGTCAGTGAGGCCATGATAAATGGTGTGTTTGTGTGTGTGTGTGTGTGTGTGTGTGTGTGTGTGCAGGCTCCATCATCTGGAGAGCAGGGTGATGTCAGACGTGGGGAAAACTCCTGAAGTCCTGAGTGAGCTGAAGAGTCAGGTGGAGTCTTTCAAGAGGAAACTGGAGGTTTGTCACACAGAAACAAAAAAAAACAAACAGACGGTTAGAAGTTTGGTTTGTGCAGCAGTGAAGTGTGTGTGTGTGTGTGTGTGTGTGTGTGTGTGTGTGTGTGTGTGTGTGTGTGTGTCAGAGCGTGCAGCACCTGAGCTGGATGGGTCTGTTCAGAGAGGACGATGGCGAGCATCAACTCTCCCACAAAGCAGTGAGTCCTCAGCTCAGCGTGGAGGAGGAACGGAGGCACGTCCGCACTAAGTTCACCAACATGAGGTCAGAAACTCCTCCTCCTCCTGCTGCTCCTCCTCCTGCTCCTCCTCTTCCTCCTCCTGCTGTAACCACCTTTCTGTCTCCTCTCTGCTCCTGTAGCTCGCTGCAGGTGACTGAAAAAGTCCGAGAGCATCTGAAAACTCCTGTTTTTGACAACTGGTGAGAACACCTCATCATTACACTCTCACACACACACACACACACAGATAGATAAGAGTGTGTGTGTGTGTGTGTGTGTGTGTGTGTGACAGGCAGTGGGAGGAGGCGGAGATGCTGGTGCTCCTCCAGGTGATGTTCACAGACCTGGACTTCCTGACCACGTTCCACATGGAGCTGGAGGTGCTGCAGAACTTCCTGTTTGAGGTTTACTGTCACTACAACACCATCCCCTTCCACAACTTCCAGCACTGCTTCTGCGTCACACAGATGGTACCAGCACACTCACACAGGGTCAGGGGGTGTGTCTTACTTCAGTATCCTGACTGCTGATTGGTTGCAGATGTACGGGCTGATATGGCTGACCGACCTGAGGAGTAAACTCTCACCTGTGGACCTGCTCATCATGCTCACCTCAGCGCTGTGTCACGACCTCGACCATCCAGGATACAACAACGTCTACCAGGTACAGCTGGAACATTTCAGAAACAGTAAAACAGTTATCCTGTGATTTTTTTTGTGTGATTATTTCCAGTCTGGACTTTTATTTCCAGATCAATGCTCAGACGGACTTGGCGATCCGCTACAACGACATCTCTCCTCTGGAAAACCATCACTGCGCTGTAGCTTTTGGGATCCTCTCAAAGGTAAACAGACAAAAACTGAAACCAAAACAACGCTTAGTGTCTTATTTTAAGTAAAAAAATGTCTCAGAAGTCCATAAAAATGCCTCATTTCAAGATATTTAAAGACAAAAACAAAGTCTGAATCGCTTGTAACAAGTCAAAATAATCTTTTTTTACTCATTAAAAGCAATTCAGACATCATTTTTGTCTTTAAATATCTTTAAATAAAACCTTTAATAGACTTGTTAGGTGAGTGTCGGCTCATGTGAAGACTAAAAAGACAATTTTTACTAAAAATGAGACACAAACACTTGCTTAGATTTCTGTTTCTGCAATGTGAGTGTTACTGTGTTTGGCTTTGAAAGTTCTCAGCAAAAACTTAAATCTTAGCAAATATTTGTGTCTCATTATTAGTAAAAATTGTCTTTTTAGTCTTGATATGAGCCACATTTAACTGACAAGTCCAGAAACATGTTATATTCCAAGATATTAAAATACAAAAATGACGTCTGAAGTGCTTGAAATGAGTAAAAAAAATCTGCAAATGGAATAAGAAACATTTTCTCTCCCCACAAACGATTGTCTCACCCCATTGTCAGATTTTCTTTACTTGTTACAAGCATCCAAGCATCATTTCTGTCTTTAAATAACTTGAAATGAGACATTATATTGGCTTGTATAAATGTGGAGTTGTAAATGTGGTTTAATATTTGCAGCCAGAGTGTAACATCCTGAAAAACCTGAGCTGTGAACAGTACAAACTCATCCGAGGAGGAATGATCAAGTAAGTTTCTTAATCCTCAGTTTCTCTGCGTCTCTGTGGAAAAGTAAAAGTGTTTCAAAGATGGATGTTTGTGGTTTCTGCAGGTGCATCCTGGCCACAGACATGGCCAGACACAACGAAATCCTCAACAAGTTCAAAATGATGCAGCCGGAGTTCGACTTCAGCAACAAGGATCACAAAGAAGTGGTGAGGAGAATTATTCAGAAGAAAAGAGGAGGAATGATTGTGATTATCAGAGGGATAATATTCCACCTGTGACTGTGTTTGCAGCTGATGAAGATCATGGTGAAGGTGAGCGACATCTCTAACGAGGCCAGGCCGATGGCGGTGGCTGAGCCCTGGCTGGACTGTCTGCTCCAGGAATTCTTCAACCAGGTTTTTATCCTCAACCTCAGACACAGAAAGTAGACACACCACAAAAAGCCAGCCTTCAAAACAACAACAAAAAATACACAAAAATTGGGGATATTTTACTTCAACTAAGCAAAATGATCTGCCAACAAAACAAGAAAATTTGTCTTGTCAAAACTTTCCAACACCAGTAAAAATCTCTAACCACAATGAACCCAGAAAAATATCAAAGTGAGTCAATTCTCACTGATAACAAGTGACTTTTTCTTCACACAAATACAAAATATTCTGATTTTACTTAAATGCTAGTGCCATTATCTCGACATCATGATACACTGAGATTAAAATTGAGTAAAAAAATGTGATACAAGACAATTTTGCTTGTAATAAGCAATAAAAGTTTTGAAGAAAACTTATTTGATCCATATTTTCTTGTATTGAGAAGTTTCGTGTCTCATAATAATCTGACAATGAGCTGCAGATTTAAATAAGGATTAATTTATCTTTCACAATAACTCAGCAGCTTCAAAACTTTATGATGAGAAATAAAAGTTTGTTTCAACTGAGAAATGACTTAAATCAAGATATTTTCAAGAGTGAAATGTTTTTCTGTAGGAAACAGAGTCTGAGCTCACTGCAAAAACTGAAATTTAAGCAAGTCATTCTGTCTTATTTTTCATAAAATTTGTCTTTGTTTTCTAGATATGAGCTACGTTGTACGTATAAGACCAGTAAAATGTCTTATTTCAAGTTAATTTAAGACAAAAATGAAGTCTGAATTGCTTGCAACAAGCCAAAAAAATCTGCCAATGGGATAAGAAAAAAGTTTCTGGTATTAAGACATCTTTCTTATCCCATTGGCAGATTTTTTTGACTTGTTACAAGCAACTCAGACTTCATTTTTGTCTCTAAATATCTTAAAATAAAACATTTAAATGACCTGGTCTAGTGAATGTGGCCCAAATCAAGAAAATAAGACAATTTTTACTTCAAATAAGACACAATGACTTGCTTAGATTTCAGTTTTTGCAGCGTACAGACTGATCATTTAAAAACTGCTGTGTTTGTTTTTTTATGGTAGAGCGACACAGAGAAACTGAAAGGTCTTCCTGTGACTCCGTTCATGGACCGAGACAAAGTTTCTAAACCGTCCTCTCAGACAAACTTCATCCGCTTCGTGCTGCTGCCGCTCTTCAGCGAGCTCACCAAGCTTTTCCCCTGCCTGGAGGTCAGACACAAACAAACAAACAAACAAACAAACAGGGTTAGATTTAGTTTTTCAAGAAGAATAACAGGTGTGTGTTGTTGTTGTCCTGCAGCAGCACATCCTGAAGCCGGTCAGACGAGCTCTGGATTATTACTCCAACTTAGAGAGAGCCGGGAAGGAGCAGGAGGGCGGGGGCACCAAACCCTGAAGAAGACCATCATCATCATCATCATGTTTCATCATCATGTTTCATCATCATCATCATCATCATCATGTTTCATCTTACAGAGTTAAAACATCAGAAATAAAACAGTGAAACCATCTCTGTGTGTTTGATTAAAAACAGAACAAATCAAATCTGCGTTAATGCCCCGCTCGGACACAAACTGTAGCTTTATTTCCTGCTCTTCATTTACAAAAAAAAAAAAAAACAACAAAAGTGCAAATGTTGTGTACAGGTGATGGATATGATGGAGGTGATAAATCTTCAAAAGGGCTCAGCATCAGTCTGTGTGATTAAAACATTAAATTAAAAAAGCTCACAGTACATTTTAAATACAGATCATTTTAATACATTCTCTTGGCAACAACTAAGGAGTTTTTTTATATCGTAACCTTCCAGTTTTAGAACCAAGATGAGATAAAAAGGCTTGAAATGAAAACAGTTAGTGAGAGATGTGACTCTATACAGTGTCGTTTTACCTCCAACCGTAAAAGTCTCACTTTGTTTTTACAGAAAAATAACGGAGCTACTCTGACGAATCACTCTTTGTCTCTGCTCGAATACTGAACTGAAAGAAAAAGGAGAAAGTTTGGAGATGTTTCACTTCATGCAGCACCTCCACATCAAGCTGAAACTGTTGGTGTTCACACTTAGAGAGGGATAAACTTTCACTTTTGACACAATAAAACAAAAACAATTTTAAAGGAACATGTAGTGTCACAGTTTAACGTTAAAGTAACGGAGAACAGAAACAGGTCGATATAAATATGGCAGCAAAATAAAACACTTTCTCCTCCAAAAAGAAAGTGCAGCAGTCCCAAATTAAAGTGAATTAAATTATTTAAATGGTCCCACTCAGTGTTAACTCCTCCTGAAGCTCCTGTATCATACCATTACCAGAGTTTTCTAACATTAGTGTCATAGTTTTATTTTTAGGAGCAGCTGGAGATACAGGTTGAATTTTTTACAGATGATTTTGCATGGATGTGAGTTTCTTTTTGTTTGTTTTTTGCAGTGTGAGTTTGGCACTCAAACTTTCATGTTATTAAAGTAAAAACAAAGATGAATCTAAAAACACAGGCTCCAGCAGAGCTACACTGAAAGCAGGAGGAGTAAGAGGAGGAAGAGGAGGAGAGAACAGGGAGGGAGGTTTCCTAAGCTGCAGTACAGTAGTGCTTCACATATTTACACCTTCAGAGAAAAAGAAAAACCACATTTGTTTTTCTCTCTGCTAATTGAACATGATGGACTCTGGATCCTGGTTCATCATTTGGGCCATGTGACGAAGAACGTCCTTCTTAGTGATGATTCCCAGGAGACGCCTGAGGAAACAGAGACAGAGAACAACCAGGTCAAAGGTCAAAGAGGTCAGAGATCGTGATTTCAATTCCATTCAATTCAACAAACTTAGCAGAAACTTACGTCAAACCATTAAAAGCTTTTACTCCAAACGAAAGGATGAAAACTGTTTCTCACTTTTAGATAAAAGGTCTAAGTTTTAGGATGTGGAAAATTTTGAGAAAAGACAAAAAGAAAAAAGTCTAAACTTCCACATTAAGGGTCCATATTTTAAGAAAAAGACAAAAGTCTAAGATAAAAAGTTAAAATTTTTGAGGTAAAACGTCAAAACTTGGAAGAAAAGGCAATATTTGACGCAAAAAGTTGATATTCTGATCTAAAAAGTCAAAATTCTAAGATTTAAGCTGGATTTATAAGAATTAAAGATAAAAAATTATCAGATAAAGGTAAAATTTTGAGATAAAAAGTCAAAATTTTGATTTAAGAAAGGCATAATTCTAAGATTTAAGTCAAAATTATGAGAAATAGAGACATAAAAATTATTTAATAAAAGGCAAAGTTTTGAGAAAAAAAGAGAAGATTTTGACACTTCCACTGAGTCTGACTTTAAATATAAATTCTTGCTTCTTTCTAAAATAGACTTTTTAATTGCATTTTTAGATTAAACAACTGAAGAACCAAAAGAGCCATTTTTGACTCTTCACTTTTATAAATAATGTTGTGCAAAATGTCCTTAATTATGTTAAGTAAAAAAAAAAGATAACTGAAACACAAAACAGTTAAAAAAAACAGGAGTTAAATAAGTGATAAGAAAAACAAAATTCAACAGTTTTGGAGATGATCACATGACCACGGTGTTGACCTGGCTCCGCCTCCTCGTCCGTGATCTCCTCTTTAAATCAGCGTTTTTTTCTCAGCTCTTTCTACGTCACTTTTCTAAACTCACCTTCCTGACGCCACAAACCAAACGTTGATCAAACCCGGATGGATGCTTCTCTTACCCGCTCCTGGTGACCAGACACTGGCGCAGGCCCAGCTTCCTGAAGATGTCCACCACCGTCTCCATGGGCGTGTGGTCGGTGACGGTGAAGGGCGACAGGTTGAGGATGCGCCTGAGTTTGAGCTGTTGTGGGTTACTGGCGGGCAGCTGCGGCGCGTCCTCGGTGAAGTAAACCACGGAGCTGCTCACCACGCCGTCCTGCTTCTGACGGGCGGTCTCTGCAGCAGAGAGAGAGAGGAGTTTAACATCTGCAGGGAACAAAAACACATGTAACGCCAGAGAAGGTTTGACAGACGCACTGATGGCGAGGGTGAGGTCGCGGCGCTGCACGAAGCCGATGAGTCTCTCCGACTCTCTGGAGACGACCACGGGGAAGCCGTTGTAGTCGGTGTCTTTGATGAGCGTCTCCACGTCCTCCACCGTGGTGCTGTCCTGCGTGAGCACGGCCAGCGGGGGGTCGTTCCGGCGCGGCCGCATCACGTCGGTGGCCAGCGTGCGGTGGGTGAACTCGTCCCTGACGTCCAGGTACGGGTACCCGTTCAGCTGGATGTGCGACTCGTAGATTCCCTCCTTCCCAAAGGCGTCCGCCACCCACTTGCTGGTGACGGCGGCCGCCATCAGAGGCACGATGTACTCCAGACCGCCGGTGAGCTCAAACATGATGACCACGAGGGAGACCGTCATCCTGGTCACGCCACCTGAAGGGGGAGCAAACGCTTGATTAAAGTTAAGGTCATGACACGAGAGCCAATCAGAGACATGTTTGATGACATCATCTTCTCACCCAAACAGGCGGCGGCTCCCACCATGGCATAGAGTCCAGGAGTGACGCAGTCGGCGCCGGGGCGGCACCAGTTCTTAAAAATGATCCAGTCGTGGTGGTGATACGCCATCTGCTCCACGGCGATCCCAACAATCCTCCCCGCGATGGCGCCCACCGCCATGCTGGGGATGAAGAGACCTGACGGGATCTGGAGGACGAAGAGAAGACGTTATGTTTCAAAGAACAAGCGTGACGTGGCGTGATTTCTCTGAACGCCGTCTGCACCGACCTTCATGCCAAAGGTGAAGATGGTGATGACGATCTTGAAGACGAGGGCGAGGGCGAGCTGCCACAGCGCGTTGTAGACGCCGGGTCCGGCGGGGCGGTCCGGGATGTCGTCCACGGGTCGGCTCATGTTGGGGTTGTTGATGTAGTCGCAGAGCTGCGAGGACTCCAGGGCGCCGCAGTCGTTGAAGAGCTCCGAGATGAGCTCGCTGGTGCTGCGCCGCGTGTACGGGTTGGGGTACGCCAGCACGGCCGTGATCCCCGTCACGGCGATGACCTCCAGGACCGGGTACTTCCCCAGCTGGGTGGTCTTCCTGCGCCGGCACCAGGCGATGTTGGCGCGGATGAAGAGCGTCCCCCAGAGGCCGCCGAAGACGCCGAGCAGGATGAAGGGCACCAGCTCCGCCATGTACCAGGGCGTGTGGTACTCCACGTAGAACAGCACCAGGCGGCTGTTTCCAAACGGGTTGATGGAACGCAACGTGAAGGCGGCGACCAGGGCGGCGAAGAATGAACGCCACAGAGTCTTCAGGGGGAAATAATAACTTACCTGCAGGATACGGAAGCACTTTTAGGACAAAACTCAAATAAAAATGCAACCAAGAATTTACAAATGACAAACATCCGAAATATCATTTTTATTTTCAAGACTGCAAATTATGTGACATGATTCAAATTAAAACGCAAACACCTTTTTAATTTGAATTTGAATTATGTTGTAAGTGAATAAATAACACATATAAATAAATAAGTTTCCATAACTGGAGGAGTGAGGGATTATTCTTGTTACAAACACTGGAAGAAAAATAAAATCTACGTTTTCCTTTTAGTAAAAAGTGTCTTTGTAGATTTGGTTCACCTGACAAATCCAGAAAAATATCTTGTTTCGAGTTATTCAAAGACAAATAAATGCCTGAATTGCTTAAATGAAAACAAAAATCCACCAGTGGGGTAAGAAAAAAAGTTTCCTGTATCAAGAAACCAATCTGATTTCAAGTTTTCTTACCCCATTGGCTGATTTTTTTTATTCACTACAAGCAAGTAAAACATCATTTTTGCAGTGTGCAGACAGAAGACAGACTTTAGAAAGTAATATTTATTCCTCCTGGTATCAAAATGAAATTCTTCTGGATACTTATTGTGCAGAGGATGTTGAACAAACCTCCTCTAAGCTGAAGAGAACTCCTCCGATCGGTGCTCCAAAGGCCACGGACACTCCGGCTGCTGCTGCAGCTGATAACACCTGAAAGGTCAGAGGTCAGAGGTTATAACTTCATGTTGATGTTTCCTTCTTTAATGAGCAGAAACAGCAGCTCTACCTCTCGGCGCTTGCCCTCGTTCTTGCTGTACTTGGAGAACAGGCTGCAGAACAGGTTCCCGCAGCAGCAGGCCACGTGGACCAGGGGACCCTCCTTCCCCAGGCTGAGACCTGAAGACACGGCCAGAACCAGCGTGACCGTCTTTATCAGCAGCGTCCACTTCCCCAGGTAACCACGGATGATGAAGCCGCTGAGGATTGTTTTAATCTGCACAGAGCAAACACAGAGACGTTTAAAAAACAGAGCTGCATCACTGTTGAGCTGCTGTTTCAGGAGTCAGCGCTGTTTCTGTCACCTCTGGGATTCCTGAGCCGCAGGCGTACGGAGCAAACACTCGCACCAGAGACACGGCCAGGAAGGAAAAGAGCAGAGCCCACAGGACGTAGAGGAAGTAGTTCAACACGTACGCCCCCCCTCCCTAAAAGATGGAGGAGGGAAACCAAACGGAAAGAAAAACATGTTAAAGATGACAAAGCTTAATCACCTACAACAGGAGGAATGAGGTGTTTTTGTTTGGTGTTTTGGTTTCTGACCTCAGCGTGTCCCGTCATCAGCTCCGCCCACTTCTGCCACTGCGGACACTTGTCTCTGTCGTCAAAGGTGGTTTCATTAGACGTCCAGCAGCACTGCTCGTGACTGTACCAGAACGCAGACAGACACACGCCCTCCTTCAGGTCCGTCATCCAGTCCACGGCCAGGTCGATCACTCCAGCCAGCGTACCTGAGGAGACGGGAAACTGTCAGTGACCGGACGCTTTCACGGTACAGCAGCACGAGTTTTAAATGTTCTCAACTTCATCTACGGACCTGAGAGGAGTCCAATGAGCAGCATCACCACCCAGCCCGACCAGGCGTCCAACAAACTCTTGATCAGCTCCCAGATGGACTCTTTACTCTTACTGGTGATCTGGAGGAAAAGGGACAAAGCCAACAAAATGTATTTAAGTGTTGATCTGATAACTCTGAAGACTTCAGGACTCTGCTGGGTCAGAACTGAGATTGTTTGCTTTGTTTTCAGTCAGAAAGTAGACGCACACATGCAGAGAACCTGAACGCACCTTGCGATGGCGGTCTGTGTCTCTGGATTTCTCCCTCAGCCAGTCGATGGTGTGGAAATCTTCATAGGTGCCCACGTCGGGAAAAGGCTCGTCCAGGAAATCCATCAGGTTTCCAGCTCCGTTCATCTCCTCTGTGGGCATGGCACTGCTGACACCTGTCAGAGAGGAGCATCACACCTGCATTACTCACTCCTTCTACATTAGGACATCATGTTTTTTTTAAACGAAGTGAGTTATAGACTCAGGCGTTTCTCTGAGGAGGATGTGAAGTGATGCTGGATGATGTTTGCAGGGTTGGTTTGTTTCTGAGAGAGGATGGGGTGTTAATATCTATAATAACAGCCTGTAAATGGATGAAACAGCTCTGAATCACAGCAGAAAATCAGGTGTGTATCAGTAAACAAAGCTGCGTGTGTGTGTGTGTGTGTGTGAGTTAGCTCGTTGTTAGCTCAGAGAAAAGCACAGACCTTCAGCTGCCTCCATGTTCACACTCAGACCTGACGACTGTGGCAGGAAAACTGGATCCTACAGGTTAAAAAATCACTTAAAGTCCACTCCGTTTTTCATTTTATCTTAAACATAGAGAGAAAAGTGACGTTTGAGACTCAGAAATACGACACAGGCTGCTTCAAAATGCAGCCCTTTAATTCAATCATCAGTCTCGCGAGAAAACAACGAGATCACAGACGGTTCAGTAAATATAAAAATACATTATTAAAGATTAAAATAACTAATAATTACAAAAAAAGGGTTATTAATGCAGCCGAAAATGTCTTTGTGAGCTGAAATTGAAGAACGGAAATGATTTCAACAGGACGCTTCATTTATTTTTGTCTCGACATCAGCTTCCGTAAACAAACACGAAGACTTCCGTTTCTTCCTTTCAGTATAAAAGCCCAACGGAAACTTCCGTTATAAGAAACTTGAAATATTTAACAGTTATTGTGTCATTAAAAACACCTAAATATTTTAAAATCGAACGTAAAAGTCACCAAATAGTAGATTTCGCATGTCATGTATACTTCTGAATAACTTTAAATATTTTTAAACCATTTTTTTCACATTTGTTTTATTATTTCTTTTTTCTTTTTCTTATTTATTTATCAATTAATTTATTATGAATGCATTTTGTTTACTGTCATTGTATTCAGGATAGTGTACTCTTATACGTTAGGTAATACTCTTGCGCATGATTTGATGTGTCTCACATTTTGAAAAACATATGAAGTTTGAATTTATAGATTTAATATAAAATAATACTGTATAATATAATTTATTCTGACAGTAAGGTATAGTATAAAGTTATATTTAGTGTACATAAGTAGCAATGTAGAACAACCATGTACAATTTTTGTTTTTTTAGAGAGCATAATATCGCTGATCATATAATGTGTTTTCTTTTACTTTTTAACTTTTTATTCATTTACATTTTAGAGAAAAGTTGCAAAGAAATGAGTCATGAGTCTGAATCTCTTGGCTACTTTGAGACATTACAGTTATGATAAAAGTCTTCTTTTATATTTTAGGAGTAATTTGAGTTTCTAAACACTGGAAACACTTGTATCCGTCTCTCTCTGTGTTACCTCATGTCACCCGTGGGAGAATCCTGCTCCTCCTCCTCTGCTGTGAAAGTGTTTGGTGGCTTTGTCTCTGTGTGAACTGGCCAAACTTGTTGTTGGAGAGTGGGCGGAGCTTGACCGTGGACCTGAGGCGGGGTCTGTGCAGAGGGCAAAGCTGGAGCAGCAGCAGCAGAGACTCATTCTGAGAGGAAACAAACAGCAGACGTGAACCCTCGTCATCTTCACACTCAGAGGAGATGGCTCCGAAAAAAGCCGTCTTATTTAACTTCTGGGGAGTGACAGTTTCCAGCAGAAATGAAGTTTTCAACAAGCTGGAGGAGCAGCACAAGCTTCCAGGGTAAGAGTGAGGGTCTGTTACATAATCTGCAGAAAAAAAGGACCTTTGCTTTGGTGCTGGATCATCAGACTTCTGTCACTCTGAACAGTCAACAAGCCCTTAAAAGTAAAAGACTGATTTTTTGCAGTGTCAAAGTCTATCATCTTAAAGTCAGCTTTTATTCTTAGGTGTGTAACTGTAGCAGGATTTGTTGGGTTGCATGATCATGAACTTCTGCACATAAATGAATCACACTTTGCACAGAGAGAGAATCAAAGCTGGGAGTGTTTCATAATCTCAGATGTAACTGTGTAACAGGTCAGTGTCCGTTTCCTCTCTGCGTCTTTGTGTCACAGTTAATTAACATGCTCAACATGTTCAGATCTGCCCTCTGACAGTTTCATTCTCCTTTTTCCACACAGCTGTAACCGATCAAATAAAGAACTAATCTGTGTTTTTTTTTAGGGGTTTCCTGTCCAGTGTGGCGTCCCTCAAAGACGGCGCCATGACCCGTGCAGAGCGAGGAGAGATAACTCTGACTCAGGTGAGTGGAGTCAGGATGATTCAGCTTCTTCTTCACCTGTCGGTGTGTCCACATGTGTGTGTTTTTGTGTGTAGATGATGCCGGCGTTGGAGGCTGAGTGTGTGAAGGAGGCTCAGGTCAGAGGCCTGACTCTGCCGTCTGATTGGTCGGTGCGGGGCCTTGTGGCGGTGCTCAGAGAGGCCATGGTGGACGTGCGAGCAGCCGTGCTGCAGACAGCTGCCAGGCTGCGCCGCAACGGTCAGTTCACCCAAACACACACACGTTAACAGCAGCTGTGTGTGTGTGTAAGTCTGATAAACTCACACTGGCTCCTGCAGGTTTTCTGACGGCTGTTCTGGCCAATCACTGGGTGGACGACAGCTCAGATGGCGACCGTCACGCTCGCCTCCTGTCTCTGCTGGGGCTCCACTTCGACCTGGTCCTCCAGTCCTGCCGGGCCGCTCACAGGATCCCTGAGCCCGAAGTGTTCAGCTCGGCTCTGCAGCACCTGGGAGTGACGCCACAACAGGTAGAAGACAGGAGGAAGTGTTAGAGGAGTAGAAACAGAGAGTCAGGATGTTTTAGTTTGATGTGCGTGTTGTTTCAGGCTCTGTGGTTGGACGCTGAGGTGGAGGGTGTGAGGGCGGCGGAAGCTGCAGGGATTGAATCCGTCTTAGTGGAGAATCTGGACAAAGCTCTGAACAAAGTGGACAAAATAACTGGAGTTCAGGCTCAGGTGAGAAAGAAATTAACCTGTAGAGACTCTGAGAGACACAGTCCACTGATGTGGGCTGATGTGGGCTGATGTGGACTGATGTGGACTGATGTGGACTGATGTGGACTGATGTGGACTGATGTGGGCTGATGTGGACTGGTGTGTTTCAGGCTCCTGGAGCAGAGTGTCGTCCTCCGTCCTGCAGCCCAGAGGAAGTGGCTCATGGATACGTCACCATCAGGGTGAAGATCTGAGCGTCTGTCAGTGTTTAACAGCTGTGAGTTTTTATCTCAGGCCTTAAATAACCCTCCTCCTGTGTTTCTATGTGTGTGTGTGTGTGTGTGTGTGTGTGTGTGTGTGTGTGTGTGTGTGTGTGTCAGCCTGGTGTGAGGACTCATTATGTTGAGATGGGCTCAGGTCCGGTGGTCCTGCTGTGTCATGGTTTCCCAGAAAGCTGGTTCTCCTGGAGGTACCAGGTCAGTGTGTGACACTTTAAATAAAGAGAAATAAGTGAGTGAATTTTTTCTCAGTAAAATTGTGTGTGTGTGTGTGTGTGTGTGTGTTTGTACCTGACTTTAGGTCCCAGCCCTGGCAGCAGCAGGGTTCAGGGTCCTGGCTCTTGACATGAAGGGGTACGGAGAGTCCACAGCGCCCCCTGGTGAGTGTGTAGGAGAACTGCCTCTGCAAACAAAAACTTTTAAAAATGTTCCTAACCTTTATTCTGAAACCTTAAATGATTCTCTGTAAAAACTGTTTCGTTTTCAGACATCGAGGAATATTCTCAGGAGCAGATCTGCAAGGTACAAACTCATCACATCACTTTCATCCAACAATATTTACATAGAAATGGTTTTAAGAAATAATTGCTACATGCTACTGTGCAAAACATTCATTCTGCATGAAAAAACTAAAAGGAAAAAGTGCAAAACAAAGACACATGAAGATGCTTTTTTCTTCTTTTGCAGGATTTGATCACGTTTCTGGACAAAATGGTGAGTCCTAAGTGAAGGAAAGTGTCAGAAACATGAGCAGGATTCACCTCAGGTTGAAGTTTTCTGCAGAATCTTTTCTTCACCTGTGTTTGAGTTTAATCAGCTCTTCTCTCTGTTTTCTCTGTTCTCAGTCCATCCCTCAGGTCACTCTGGTGGGTCACGACTGGGGCGGCGCTCTGATCTGGAACATGGCTCAGTATTTCCCTGAGAGAGTCAGGTGAACACACACACACATAAAACACACACACACACAGATTTGATTCTTTACAGCTAAATGTGTGTGTTTGTGCAGGGCTGCAGCGTCTCTGAACACTCCTCTGTTTCGAGTCGATCCGACCTTTTCTGTTGTCGACAAAATGATGTCCAACCCCATTTTTGACTATCAGATTTACTTCCAGAAGCCTGTGAGTTTAAACGCCACACGCAAACAAACAAGACGACACAAAACAGAATTAAACATTCATGCATTTCCTCTGATTCTGTGTGTGTGTGTGTTTCTTTTTTTTTTTGTTTGTTCAGGGAGTTGCAGAAGCTGAGCTGGAGAAAGACATGGCGAGGTCGTTCAAGATTTTCTTCTTTAGCAGCGCTGAGGCAGTAAGCACACACACACACACACACGCACACACACTCATATATAGATCAGAAATAGATGTGTGTGTGTGTGTGTTTTCTCTCAGAAAGAGCGCCCGGATATCAGCACCGCAGGCGTCTGCGCTCGAGGTGAGAACATGAGGACGAGTTCACACAGAGTGAAACACACACTTTGAGACTTTGAGGATGGAGCAAAGAGGTCACACTCTGCCTGTGTGTGTGTGTGTGTGTGTGTGTGTGTGTGTGTGTGTGTAGGGGGTCTGTTTGTGGGTCTTCCTGAGGAAATTCCTCTGAGCTCCATGCTGACGGAGGCTGAGCTGCAGTTTTACATCAGCCAGTTCCAAAAACAAGGCTTCAGGTGGGACAAAAACATCATCCTCACCTGTGTTTAACAGTTTTTTATTTTATTTATTTAACTTTTATTTAAGCAGGTGAAAGCTTATTGAGATTTAAAAGTCTTTGTCAGTGACTCTCTGATGTGTTTTCTCTGACAGGAGGCCGCTGAACTGGTACCGTAACATAAAAGCCAACGAGAAGTGGATGCTCTCTCGACCTGCCACTAAGGTTTGTGATTAAAACAGAGAGTCACACAAAAAGGTTAAAGAAAAGTGAAGGTTTCTGTAAACTCTGTTCTGCTTTTTCCTTTTCTGTGTGTGTGTGTTTTAGCCAACGATGCCGACCCTGATGGTGACAGCAGGTAAAGACATCGTCCTGCTGCCGGAGCTCACGAAAGGGATGGAGGAAGTGGTGAGGAAAAACATGATTTCCTGGGGTCAACAAAATCATTTGAGGAAATATATTTTACACTGAAATCTAACCAAGTGTTAATATATTAGTTTGTAGTAAAAAAAACCCCGTCATTTTATTTTTAATATGAGCCACATTCAGCTGACCAGTCCAGAAAAATGTCTTATTTCAAGATATTTAAAGACAAAACTGACATCTGATACAAGTAAAGAAAAAACTGCATTTGTCATTTTTGTCTTTCAATAACTCAACATAAGACATTTTTCTGGACTGGTCTGTTGAATGTGCTCTTATTATGATTAGAAAGACAAGTTTTACTGATTTAATTTCAATCTTTACAGTGTGAACGTGAACTGAATGTGCTCATTTTTTTGCCTGATTGACAGAATAAGATTTATAAACAACAAAAAAACCTTACACGAAACGGAAAGTCAGAAATGTCGGCTCGTTCTTTTACACGTTCTGCAACATAACTGTCAAAATCCTAAGGGTTTTAAAATTGTCGTGAACATTGACATTAATTATGGCACAGCAACAACCCATGACATTTCCTTTTTGTCCATTTTAGTCACTTTTTACCTTTTTTTCCACTGCTTTCGGACCAATTTTTTTCTCTTTTCTGACTATTTTTGAAGTCTTATCCCAATTGTTTTGCCTTTTCTTTTGTTCTGCGTTCTGTGTTCTACCTGTGTTCTCCCTGTTCTGCAGCTCCCTAACCTGAGCAGAGGACACATCGAGGAGTGTGGACACTGGACTCAGATGGAGAGACCAGCAGAGACCAACAGGATCCTGATTAAGTGGCTGAAAGAAGCACACGAGAAAACTAAAGGTGTTAGTGCAGCGCCAAAACTGTGAGAAGAACAACAGCATGAACAACAAGAGAGGAAAGAGATGAAGCAAAAGCACAAGAAGCCTCTGACACAAACCTCAAACTAGTTTCAGATCACAACACAAATAATCCAATAAAAGAATTAAAAAGAAAGATTCACTTGGCTGTTGTCTTTGGTAAAGATGGGGTGAAAGTTTATTCAAGTTGGAGAACAAACAAAAGAAAAACCTCTGCAATAATAAACCGTCTGCTTCCTAAATTAGTTAACAGTCGTTTCAAACTCTCCTTGAAATCAGACAAACAGCGTCCCCTGGTGGTGGAGACGTGAAGTAAGCTTTTTAAACACGTTACAGTTTTTTCTTCTCGAACAGAGTCTTCCAGGCCGGCATGATGTGCTCGTAAATCTTCTCTATCTGTCAAACACACACACACACACAGACACACACACACACACACAGACACATCATGCATAAATGTAGGTTATTTTTTTGGTTTTATGGTTTGAAAATCTGGGAAATGAAGTCCCACCTGCTCAGACTTCTTCACTCCGTATCTGAAAAGCGTGGCCTGGTGCTCGCTGTTATGAAACAGGATGTCAAAGGTCACCTCGCGCCCCATCATGTCCTCGATGGCCGGCTTCACCACGCCGTGGTAGTCTCTGGCAGGGAAGGCGTCGTCCAGCATGTTGTTCACCTGCAAAAAATAAAAAATAAATACACAAAGGTGTCACTTACTGATTGATCTATTGATTAAAGAGAGTGTGTGATGATTCCTGAGATCAAACCTTGTATTTCTTCCCCAGCAGCTTCAGAGGATCCAGCTTCACCTCCGACTTCAGCGCTCGACCGAAACGCAGCAGCTTGGAGTCTGAGTCTAAGAAACAGACGTTAAACGCAGACGTTAGAAAGCTCAAAGTCTCCAGAGAAAGAAAAGAATAAAAGCAGAGTGAGTGTTTCAGACCTCGACAGGTGAGGTGAGCCACGTAGGGAACGCCGTCTTTGTCTCCGTAGTAAACGGCGAAGTGAGAGAAGTATTTGTTCCTGGGGTACTCGATGATGTCCCCCGGGAAAATCTGGGGGTTGGAACTTTTCTGCAGAGAAACAAACACAGGAAACAATTCCCCCCCCCAAAAAAAATCCAACTGAGATCATTTTAAGGTCCTCTTTTTATTCTTCTTGTTATGAATTTAAAAACAGAAACATGAGGGAGAAAAGTGGGATTTTTTATCCCTAATTTCACAGAGTAAAACCCATAAACTATATCGACTTATTCTACTCAGTGAATTATTTCAAGTCTTAATTTCTGTAAATGTTCATGACACTAAATTCAGAGTCTAAGAGAAACAGAAATCCTGATTTTTTTACCACCTTTTTAACTAATTTGCATGTAATTTGCATTTTTAAAATTTCTTACATCTTTGGCATACTTTTTTATTTGTTACGAGCAATTCAGACATCATTTTTGTCTTTAAATATCTTGGAATAAGAAATTTTCCTTGACTTTTCTGTTGAATTTGACTAAAATCAAGACAAAATAAGACATAAAAACTTGCATAATTTGAGCTTCTACTTTGCTTTTTGTGCTTTACGCTGCAAAAACAGAAAACCAAGCAAGTGTTTCGGACTATTTTCTTTTCAAAAACTTGTCTTTTTAAACCCCATATGAGCAACTTCCACTGGACAGGGCTAGAAAACATCTTATTTTAAGATATTTAAAGACAAAAATGACGTCTGAGTTGCTTGAAACGAGCAGGAAAAATATTTTTGACAATCAACTTTTTTCTAATCCCATTGGAAAATTTTGTTTTGACTCGTTTCCAGGAATTAAGATGTCATTTTTGTCTCTAAATATCTAAAAATAACTTGTTTCTTGACTTCTCAGTTGAATAAAAAGTGTTATAAGACACTTTTGTATAAAATAAGACACAAGGACTTTCTTAGATTTCTGTTTTTGCAGTGTGATGTTTTTAAGTCTCTGATGGTTTTAACTTCCTGATCTCGACTCTCTAATCTGATTTCTGTGACAAAAACAGCAGGTAATTATTATTATTATTAAGAGTAAAATGAAGGTAGAAATTCTGTTAAAAGCCTGAGTGTGAACTCACCTGGCCCATGGGTTCAGGTTTGTGCTGAGTATTTTCTCAGTCTCCTCTGAAATAAAACCTAAAACACAGACATAGACAGAAACCTCAGCTGTTTTACATACAGTCTGTCACAGTCACAGCTCACCGCTCTCCTCCCCCGTCCTCCCCCTCTCCTCCCCCCTCTGTCTCACCCATAAACTCTACTTCTGGATGTTTAGTGCTGGTGTGTGTCTTAGCTTCACTCCAGGTCACTTTGGGGGGGGGTCTGGGTTTGGTTTTAGGGAACGTTTCTGCAGGTTTTAGAAGTTTGGCGTTCCAAACCAGCAGCTGGTGGCGCCCGTGGCGTCCTGGTGGCTCCACCCTCGGGTCCTGGGCGTGTGGAGCAGGTGTTTCCTAAAGAGAGAGCGTGAAAGAGGAAGCAGCTTCAATTGCACTTTTTTTTTAAGGTGGAGTTTCAGTGAATAAGACATGATTAAATCAGCACAAAGATAAATAAATAAAAAGAAAACACAACAGCGGCGACGGCGAGAAACAGTGGTTTTAAGATTCACAAAGTCAGCAGCTATTTTCATTTATTCATCATGTTTCTACAACAAATTCATTCACAGTTATTGGACTGAAGTGAAGCTGCTTTCTGCACGGCAAAAACTGGAAATAATGATGGAAACACTTCACTTTACACGTCTGCAAATTTCATCAGAATTAGGGAATAATTTCATCATAACTGGGTGGAAATAAGCGTTTAACTTCTTTAAAATAATTCCCAAATTAATTTTAAGCAAGTCACAATTGGTGAGTAACTGTCACACACGCACACACAAATTGTTCTGGTATCAAACATTTCCTCACAGCAATAATTCACTTTAAATCAAATCATAATTCACCACAAAACGTATGAAGAATTCTCCCAAAATCACTGTGTATTAATATTCTGATATTTCCAGAGAAGCAAGAGATAAATAGCTGATTTATTGTGCACATTTTCACAAAATTTTCACCCGATAACCTTGAAATTTCAAGGAAATGTCAAAGAAACTGAATAAAAAAGACATTTTTCTGAAGAAGTTATAAGCTCATTTTCTGGGCGGATAATTTCAAGAAACACATTATGGATTTTTTTTTATTATTATCTAACTTTGGAGAAATTTGCAGACCTGTAAAGTGTTACCAAACTGTCTTTTTAGTCCCGATATGACCCAAATTCAACTAACAAGTCCAGAAAAATATTTTATTTTAAGATATTCAAAGACAAAAATGATGCTTGAATTGAATACATTGAAACAAAACATTTTTCTGGACTCATATCAAGACTGGTAAGTCAACTTTTACTTCAAATAATACATTAATAATTCTGTTTTTGCAGTTTAAACCTTTTGATGCTGATGTGTGAAAATAAAACAGGGAGGTCTAAACTGAATAAATACTGAAATAAAGCAGAAACAAACAGAGATATTTCAATGATTAAAAACTTTTCTACTCTCCCTGATTTTTCTGAGAGAAAAGTTGAAAGAAGAGAAAGGAAAACGTGAGTTATTGTAGTGTTTTTGTCCGGAGTTAAAGTCCTCGATCGTGGTAGGAAAAGTGTGAAACATAAGAAATAAAGTTCAGGAGTGTGTCGCCCCCCGCTCTGTGATGAAAACAGTAAAATAAAGAAAGATTTCAGCTTCAGATGATCCACTCTGTTATAAAAATAATGCACCAAACTTTCTAAAAATAGATCCTGATCTGTGGGAGAAAAGTCTTTAATGCCTCTGCTTTGATTCAGTGCAGTCACAGTCGTCCCGTCTGTCCAAGGCACCTGAGTTTATCTCAAACCTGAGCTGGAGCTTCAGCAGTGTAGACACACACACACACACACACACACACACTCACACACACACACACTCACACACACACTCTCTCTCTGTAGCTAGCTGTGTTTGTCCTCCTGCCCCCCCTGAGCGTCTGCGGCCCAGCTGAGGCCGCCGATGGGGGCGTGTTTGTCCCAGCTGTCCGTGTTGTGCCCGTGCTTCCTCTGGTGGCGTTTGTAGTTGTCCCAGTGGCCCGTGGTGTAGTGGCACTCGGCGCAGGCGTACGGCTTCTCC
>RPOG01003580.1:0-60514 GCA_008086565.1 Thalassoma bifasciatum | reverse complement strand
TGAACTCTGCAGCTCAGACCAGTTTTTAGCTTTCAGATTTTTCCGTGCTCGTGCAAACATGAACTCAGTGAGAGTTTAAAAATCCTGCAGAGCTGAATCTGAGAAAGTTTCCTCTTCCTTTCTCTCTGATGACTTTAACACCACCCTAACCCTGACCCTGCTGCTACTGGGAAGAGGAAAGCACACACACACACACACACACACACACACACACACACACACACACACACACACACACACACACAAAGGCACAAAGCTACACACACTGTTGTTTTTCTGAGGGTATATAATCTTTAGGCTATTTTTAGTTTCACATGTGAAACCATTCACAGAGGAACAAACACGCATGCAAAGTTTGGAGGAAGACTGAACTTGTTTCAATTTAAGGTGTTAAACTTTTTTTCATATTGCAGGTCTCTGGAGTCACAGAGGTCATGAGGCACTTTCTGCTTCACCACAATAACCTGAGTGTCTGGTGAAAAGTGTGAACGTCCAAATCTGGTGCGTGTGAGTGTTTTTGAAGGATTAAGTGTCCCTTCATAAGAGAATCTTTAACTCATAAACTCTTAAAAAACATCAAATCTCTCTGGATTAGCTTAAGACGCATCACATGGGGATGTTTTTTCTGACCTCAGGAAAACTCATGATTTAAAGAAGATGAAACGGGAGTGCAGAGTTCAGTTCAACCAGGGAGTATTTCAGTTAAAACCTTTTACTTTACAGTGACTGTGAGAAGAATCTATCTGAAGTGGATTGCAGTGGCTCCCTTTAGCTGGAGAAACTGCTGTGACATATTTGTTTTGTAAGTGAAAGTGAAAGTAGACTGCATCTTTTTATCAATGCAATACAAGGTATTTATCAACAGCTACATAACGCTGTTGTTTGAAATGTGACAACAAGCAAACTTTGTCAGTTTGTAGCGTAGTTGAGTAGCCGGCCACATTTAGCTCTACCTGCAGCCTGGTACTTCCAGAGGTGTCTGTAATATGTAGGGTTAGTGAATCCTGGTTATGTCCTACCAGTGCTCATCTACCAACTCCAACCTCACCAAGAAAAGCAAAAGTAGTCTGGCTCTTCAATTTATTGATAGACTCTCAGGTTTGAACAGATCACTTCAGAATAACTGCTGCATGAGGACAGAAATGAACACATAAACACATACAGCTGATCCCTTGTTTTAGCCTTTAGCTCATGCTCTATCACTCTCCTGATTAGCTTTCTTCTTCTCTTCTGTCCCTTTCCTGTCAGACAGTCCAGCTTGTTCCTAGTATAACGACTAAATTAATCACAGAAATAATTTTCAGTTGAGAAAAACATGGATATCTCTACTCACTGCTAAACTTTGTCAGCCAGCATGGTGTTGTCATAGAGACTTTGATTAAATCAATCTGTAGAAATGACCTATTTTGGCGCTGATAATCTCATTTAAATTGAGGATTATGATCGGGCATAAATGAGACTTTTTCAAGATCACTCAAAAAGTCCTCACAGTCCCTTTAAAACCTTAAAATACTTTTTGCTAAAAATTTGAATCCACCTATAAAAAATAGTCTATAAAATCCTGCAGACACGTTGCCCCCTCTCACTCAGTTTCTTAAAACCTCTTAAAATATGAATAACAAGAATAATGCTGATCTTTAAAACTTAATGCTGATCTCTCTAAGCTGAGCCTGACGGTTTCATGGACACATCCCTGCTCTGACGTTCAAGTTAAACACACACACACTCACTGTGAACACACTGATGTGAGATGTGATCAGACTGGTATTCTGACAAGAGGAAAATAAACTGAAGATATATAACACAACTGTAGCTATAGGCTGAACTCTGAGTACTTAATGTTCTTCAAACATTGAGGACATGTTCCAGGTTTTTCCAGGGCAGGCTGAGTGTGCAGAAGGAAGAGAAGAAGAGATCAAACGTTCATAAAGTGGTGAGGTACAGTGCGTGTTTGGGTGTTTGTGTGTTTGTGAGCCGCCTGTTTGTCCCTAAAAAAAACCGACTGGCTGGAAATCCCTGAGACCATCACCGTACTTCCTGTGTCCACAAAGAGGGGCTGTTCACAGAGAGGGCTGGCTATGTGCCCCAAACACGCACACACACACACACACATACACACACATAAAGTCCATTTAACACACTCTAGGCTCTAAACACGGTAAATTCCGCTTTTTGGAAGAAGAATAATTACGAGAAGAAAACTGAAGTGCCAGACAGAGAGAGAGAGAGAGGGAGAGAGAGAATGTGTGTGTGTGTGTGTGTGTGTGTGTGAGAGAGAGAGGGAGCATTCCTCACCACAACCCCCCACATTCTCACGCACACACACCCGGGGGATCGGGGAGACCAGCTGAGATCTGAATGGTCCGTCTGGCTCCTTTATGAGACTAAAGAGACCTCAATGAAACCACCAAAACCAGCAAAACCAGCAAAACCAGCAAACAGGGCCCAGTTTACTGGGATTCCTGTGGGTCCAGAACTTGCCACAGACACTCGAGGTAGATTTAAATTTAACATCTGCTTACGTACATACGGCAGCTGTGGATGAGTTTTACTTCAGGGGAACTTTCTGTCCTGTATGGTCCAAACAGGACCGACTGTAAACCTCTGAAGAGCTTCTGGATGTATCCAGGCTTTTAGAAATCAAAAGATATTACTTGTGCATGGTTCAGCATAATGAAAAAATAGCTACCTAAGTTTGATGAAACTTGTTTTTTGATTACATTTTTTATTTTCCAATAGCTACAAACGTCAAGATTCTGAGACACTAAGAAATAATCGGAGGAGCTGCTCAGTTTGCTTTAATCATAAACTAGTGATTTAAGGTTTAGGGTGACTGCACAGTGACCTTCATAAAAAATCCAAAGCATGCTGCAGGTTAATCAAACACCTTTGCTTCACATAGTTGAATATGTAATAGAAATAATAGAATATCAATCTAGAGAGGAGTTTTCAGAGTAAAATTGCCTTATTTAATCTTATATTCCACTGAAAGAGGAACAGTACACTTGAAAGAGATGTTTCACACAGCTGTCTCCACATGAGTCAGACTGAGGTTTTATTTCAGTACATGAGGACAAAAGAAGAGAAGAAAGAAAACCAAAGTCACACAAAGAGTAGACAAAGAGGAGAAAAAAATGGTAAATAAAAGCAGAAGCTTGATGATGAAGATGAATATAGTCACATCAAATCCAGTTTGTTGTGCAATAAGTTTTGGTGCTGCATGTTCCCAGGATCTCTGAAATGCTCAACAGTCATTGAAACTCCACCTATAGTGGTGGCTGCAATACTATCTGACTGATGAAGAGGGCAGCATAATATATATCTCTTTAGTGTGGTCATTGCAATATGTGCATTTGCATTATTCATATCCAAAGGTTCAAAATATATATTTGAACCTCTCTATTAAGTTTCTGTATCCTGTCTACACCCAATCACATTACTAATAGATCTAGGGCATCCATTTATATACATATTTGTATATTTGACCACATTGCATGCAACAACTCCCACAGTTATTTCACCTTCTCAGCACTCTGTCGTCTCACCTGCTGTTATCAGGGTCGGGCAGAGTGACGTGCAGCGTGAGTGGTCGAGCGACTGAGAGAGAGAGGGAGTGGTGAATGTGAGAGGGGGGCAGAGAAGGGATTTGGACAATTTGACAGTTTGCTTATAGTTAATATCACATAAGGTGCTTTATTTAATACTGTCGGGGTTAAAGGCAGCAGCTTCCAGATCTGTGCTTTGTTCTAAGACAGAACAGGCTCTCTGTTTGTTTTTCAATTCTAAGTTTGGATCTCCTGATCACCGATTTTATTCTTCATCTCACATCCTCCTTCTCACACTGTATGGTTTCATAAGCTGCAAAAAAATTGAAACAGACACGGTTTAATGACCAGGTAAATGGTTGCTTAAAGTTTGCTCTGTTTTCTGCAAAAATCGCCTTTTTTCTCTTTTCAAGGTGAGCCATCTTCACTAAATGCATTGTGTTTGTTCTAGAAATGTCTGTAAACATTACTTTTCATTGATTCATGTCTCTGGAAAATGATTAATGAAGCCTACAAAAAAGACAAAACACAGAATGAGGACAAACTCTCTGGCTCTGGGCGCAAGCTGGAGGGGAGCAGCATGTTCACAGATTTAATGAATATCCTGTGATATTTGGTCGTGGAGGGAAACTAAAATGATGGAACCTCTGTGAAGGAGCGCGTTATTAAAAGTCTGACCTGGTGTGAGAAGAATCACTTGCAGGAAGTATTATAGATTGATATCTATAATGAGCCGATATCAATATGATTAAGACTTTCAGCAAACACAAAGTGTTCAGGGAGGAAGAGAGAGACAGAGAGGATTAGGTAAGAGTCTGTTCTCATCATTTCAGGGAGAGTCAGGGGGAAAACAGCTGAACAAAGTGAAGCAGTGAACTGTCAAAATTATTGCAATTTCCCAACATCATGCAACCCTACTGATGATGCAATTTTTTGAACACAGAGCAAGCCCAACTTCTTATTCACAGCTCCAGTGAATACAACATCAAAAGGTGCCATATTGTACTTTTGACAAGTCATTTGATGCAGAAACCTGATGTCCAAAAGTCATGAATGTGGCTATTTTTTCCAAAAAAAAGCCCCACTGAGATTGCAAATTTAGTCCTGCTGAAAATCCCCTTTTTTCACCACATTTTTCAGCGAGCTGTTCCAGTGTCTGCATTCCAATATGCAAATGACTTCAAACTCTCCCTGCATCTTTCAGGAAGTGGTCATGGTGACCCGACTCAAGGAAATAACAAAGAATAAAGCAAAAGGCCAGTATGCTTTATCAATTTGTTTGCAGGGGAGAATGCGAGACGTGATAGTGTCATTTTGTTCTGGTGTGTGTATCCTGGGATGCCGTCAATACCAGCTCGATTTCAAAACAGCTCACTTGAAGAGAGATTTTCAGGAAAAAGGAGCTAGTAAGGAGAGGACAGGATGAATCTTTTTAATATTGGGGGGTGCTGAAGACCTGCCAGTGACCCATATTTTTGTTGATAATCCATGTAAAAGTGGATTTTGCATAATATAGCACCTTTAAAGTTCTCAGTAGTTTAATGCATGTGTGAAAGAAGCTTCTGCTGTCTTAAACACAGGAAGCTTTTCTGCAGAAAGAACTCCAACAACTGTTTCATGAAGAAACGGTGAAGGGTTTCAGTAGCTGGTGTAGTTTTATGTGAGTAAAAATCTGCATCATTCCTCTGTGCAATGGTTTTATCACTGAACACATCTGCTCTGGTCAGAGATGAAGAATGTTTTCAAGGATCATGTTACTGAAACACACCACATCCTCAGTTTTCTGCGTCAGTAGACTGAATGTGGATCATTCGGCGTCTGGAGGGTCACACACCAAAATAAAAGAGGCGACCACGCTGCAGCCAACAGCTCCCAGGAGCGCCATGATGTCATGCGCACAGAAGCACACACACACACACACACACACACACACACACACCTCTAAGCGGGGCTTTTGTTGCAGCTCTTTGCTCCTCTCCTCCCTCCCCTGCTTTCAGCCTTCACACCCCCTCCTCTCCTGCTGCCACTGGCCTCATCAACACACACACTGAGGCCTCTGTTCAGACTGTGTGAGAGGAAGAGGAGGAGAGGGTAAAGAAAGAAGGGGGAGGAGGAGCTGAGGAACAACTGGAGGGCACAGAGAGGAGCTGAGAACAGAGCGCTGAAGCTGACGGAGAGGAGATACTTTCAGCTTCAGCTTCATATTCAACTCTACAGGTCCGTTCCTGCCCATAGATATTAATATTTCTCAAACAAGCTTCCTCATTTTCCTCGGGCAAACTCTACCCAGCTGCTTCTCCTCACATAAACCAAACAGCTCAATCAGAGCAGATGAAGAAACATGGACCTGCTCCTTTAAGATCATTATCCTCAGATGATGCAGGTGAGCAGGTGTGGCTCCTCTGCACAGACACAAACAGGATCTTTGATCATAGAGCTCTCAGGTTGGCTCTGTCCTTCAAAAGTCCTCTAAATTTAATAAATCAAAACATGACTTTAATCTGACATAATCCATCTGAACCGTCACATTCCAGATTAGAGATTATAGGAAACTGTATCATCCCTGGAAATGATGGAGAGCACGGGCAGGTCAGGGTTACACTTACAAACCAGGGTCCATATCTCACTGCAGAGGAAGAAGGACACAGTTTAACCCACTTTTCTCCAACCTTCATTTCATCCTGAGTTCATCCACGCAGAGATGAAGACACGTCACCTCAGGTTAATCTTCTCTGCAGCCACAAATCCCCTTTAAATCATCCTGTTTGTTCGTGGAGCCCTGACCTGCCAGCGCTCTGCACTCTTCACATCAGCTGATCCTGCAGCTCGCTCAGGGTCCACTCATTCAATACACAACTTATTTATTAAGGAATCACATGAGTGTGTTTCCTCTGTGGGAGGAAGAATCATAATTCCAATCTCCAAGGAGACTCTGTGGTTTCATCTCCATCCTCCATGCAACAACTCGTCACCTTCAATCAATCAAGAAATCTACATTCATAAAACACCAAATCATGACAAACATTGAAAGACACTTCCCAAAAATATCAACAAGTCTAGACCATTGACTGTATATAGAATGGACAGCGTGGCTCCGCCTGTCAGCGTTCTACGATTTTGAAGCCAAAAAACCCCGTTTCTCTAGCCGCCATTGTGCAGCCAGAGTCTGTGCAGTAGAGAATTTCCGGTGGAGCCAAGTAAAAAAGAGAAATAAAAATATTTATTTCTCCTTCTTCAGAAGGTTTAGTCTCCTTTTGGCTCTTTCCCGAAGTTTCTTATATCCCCGATAAAAACTGCTCACGAACGGCAGCTGTCAACTATCGTAAAACGAAACTTATATCGCGGTTTTTAACGTCCAATAACTAATGAGAAACCAACTTCTCACGAAAAACACACCTGAACACCATGCAGCCAAATGACTTCGTCATACCACCTTAGCGTAAGGATGAGAGAAACGTTTCTACGAGGTATCGTAATTTTTTTAAGTTTTCCCGGCTCATACCTGGAATATATGGGGGGGGGGGGCTAATGACCTATACTGCAGCCAGACACCAGGGGGCGGGACTTATGACCTATACTGCAGCCAGACACCAGGGGGCGGGGCATCTGCTGGAGGCTTCAGTTTAAGCCTAACGTTGTTACGTCCACTCATTATACAGTCTATGGTCTAGACCTATTAATGTTAATAAAACTTTACTTTATCAATATACCAAACATCTGCACAAGATAAGAAGTCTGGTCTCATCTTAACCCACCATGAGCACAGAGCTTTGCAGCATTTAGCAAGTTACAATGGAGAGAAATAACTTTCCTTTAATGGGCAGAAACCTTGGACAGAACCAGACTCATGTTAGACAGACATGAGAGAAGAGAGAGAGAGAAGAGAGAAAGAGACAGAGAGACAGAAACAGAGCAAACAACACAGAAGGACACGGAGCTTCAGACACTAAAGGATGCAGACACAGAGGGAAACAGACACAAAGAGACAGGCACAGAGAGACAGACATAGAGGAGAAAAGACAGAGAAACACAGAAACAGAAACACAGATGGAAAACACGGTGGAAGAGACAGACACGATAGGTTGAGAGACAAACACAGAAAGATACAGATATAAAGAGATACAGACACAGAAAAACAGACACTGTGTGATAGTGACACAAGAAGACACAGATACAGAGGTATACAGACAGTGAGAGACACAGACAAAGACAGACAGACAGACAGAAACAGTGAAATAGAGACAGAGGGATGCCAAAACAGAGTGATGCTGATACAGAGACATAGACAAACAGTGGAATAGAAACAGAGGGATACTCTCACAGAAGGATACAGACAGTGAGAAACAGACACAGATGAAGGGGAATGGACACAGAGACACAGACATAAAAGGACACAGAGAGACAAAGACACAGTGGGACAGAGACAAAGAGTTTCAGAAATGATGAACTCCTGATGAACTTTGTCTCCTTTCGTGATATCCTTTCCCTACACTGAGTTTTCAGGAAGCAGAACATTTGGAGTGGAAAAAATCAGAAGTGCAGTGTTGAAACTGATAGAGGGATACTTCAGGGTGAAGCAGTTTGATCAAAGACTTGTTCTTCAGGAACACAACGAGTGGGTCAGAAATGAAAAGATCAATAGCTCTGAAGAGTCCACATGATTTCTCGCTCTCACATGAGCACCCAGCTCGGGGAAGTATTAGTTAACCATTAGGAGCTTTGATGTGCTGCCTGTGGCTCCAGCCTCCTCTCAGAGCGCGTGAATCCAGGCCAAGCTGACTGGGAGAGCTGCTCATACTGGTGGGCCAGGCCACGGGAGCTTCAGGGGGGGATGGGGAGAGCGTGAGAGTGTGTGTGTTTTTATTAAAGTGTGAGAGCGCGAGAGAGAGCGAGACAGATTAAAAGTGAGAGTTGAATGTGTGACAGTAGCTCGGTGTGTGTCCCAGAAAAAAATCAGCGTTCAAGGAGAAAGAAGGACAGAGAGCTGGAGACAGATCGTCCAGGATGAGGTCACGTATTTCTGTTTCCTGCACCGTGATGAAGAGATGAAACACTGCATGTAAAATTATTCACTCTAACTCATTTCTCCTGTTTGTTAATCACTGGCTGGTTTTATTTCCTTGGCTGGCAGAGAACACCTCGAGCAAATTTGGGAGCACATCAAATATCCTCCACATAATGGCGATGATTTGGTTCCAGCCTGGAACGCAAACCCTGCAGAGACGCAGTCTGCTTTAACGTGCTTTAAGAGACGGCAGCGAGCACAGATCGGCTCGAAGTGACTCCTTTCATCCTGGAGTTGGCAGAAACAACAGAACTAACTATTTACAGAGCTGACGTGTTCAGGTCTGACTGAAGTCAACAGTTAAAAGTCGCCTTCCTCAGAGGATGCCAGGCGTCACCAGACGGCATGTGACTGCTGCTGCTGATTGGAATCACTCCGGGTATCTTTAGCTCTGCCAATTATGGAGCTTTCACACTTCGAGGACAAAGTGTGTTTGCACGTTCAGAGTCGCTGATGATCGCATGATACTGGAGACGACAAACAAGCCTGCATTTCTCTCCTCTCTCTTTTTCTCTTTATGAGAAGCAGCTTCATTTATCCTGAGACACAAGCATCTGCAAGCGTAAAAGGTTCAGAGCCAGGATAAGGAGGGGTCAGTCAGGATGGTGTTTGGGTTATTTGCAGGAAAAACACGAGATTTGTGATTCAGAATAAATCTCCTCAAGCAGATGGCGGGAGACGAGCTGCAAAAACAACTCAAAAATATCAAAACTGCATTACCCAGCAGCCTCTGAAACCTTTTTCTGCAGCTTTATGAGGGAGTGAAAGACCATTACTGAATGAAACAGGAGTACAAAAGCAGGACTTTAACTTAAGGATTACTTATAGTGGATTTGACGGCAGTAAAACAGGGTGACCATATTCTGAAAATCCCATAAGAGGACACACTAACAGGCCTCTTGGAGATTCTGCAAAAATACCCTCAAGACAGTGGAGTGACTTTATTTACCAAACATTTATCTAAAACACAAATTTTCTGTTTGAAGTGAAAAATGTCTCAAATATGAAAATTAAAAACTTATAAAAGCCCAATTTTTGCCATGAAAAATATAAAAACAAAAACTGGCTTTGTTAAATTTTTTGCTCATGTTGAATGGAATTCATGAGAAAGTCAAAAACGCAAAGTTTTGGTTTTTATCTTAAAATTTTTAACTTTCTTTTCCCCAAAATTTTGACCAATTCAAAAATTTGACATAACCTTATTTTGTTTTTTATCTCAAAAGTTTTGGTTTTTTTCTCTTAATTTAAACATTTTATCTCATATTTTCTTACCTTTATCTCAAAATTTTCACTTTTCTTATTTCAAAACTTGCACTCTTTTTCCTCAAAATTTTGACTTAATCATCTCAAAATCTTGACTTTTCTTATAACTTTGACTTTCTATCTCAAAATTCCAATTATTCATCTCAAAATTCTGACTTTTTATCTCAAAATTCTAACATTTTTCTGGTAATTTTGACTTTATCAACTTGCAATTCTGACTTTTTCTTTCAAATGTTTGACTTCTTTAATCTTTTGACTTGATATGAGCATAGAAAAAGAGTTCTCAACAAAGCCAAGTTTTCATTTTGATTTGTTCTGACTGGCAGACAGTGGCTTTCTTAATAATGCTTACATGCTAATATATACATTCATCTTATGCAAAAAACATAAATAATGTCTCAAAATCTCAAAGTTTACTTTAGATTTTGTGGCATCTAAATCTTCAGCTGACACAAGATGAATCTTCTGTGCATCTTCAGCATGTTCTGTCTGAGAGCACAGCACAAACAGTCAGAGTTTCATGTTTTCTTGCTTAACATCTTGACAGGTTGGTGCATCCTAATGATAGCAGCCCAGTGCAGCTTTGCTTTATTATAAATATCAATGTTCTGAAGAACAAGCTGAGAAAAACACAGAGATTTTGGGGAATTTTATGATACCCCCTGCACATAATTTTACCACCAAAAAGAAGGACGTGTCTGGGCAAAAGAGGACGTTGGGACACCCTTAGTAAAGGATCTTCCATCACGAGGGCATCTGAGGTTTATTCTGATATTTTTGTGGGTTTGTTTACAATCTGTGACTCACTCACAGTCTAAACTTCTGTATTTATAAGTCTGAACTCGTGACTCCCTGCTGATGAAGACTCAGGCTTTCATGGTTAAACTTTCCAGCAAACAAGGGGAGAAGCTTTCAGCTCAGTGTCTGAGTCTGAGCTCTATGTTTGTCAGCCACAGTAAAAACTTTTGTCACTCAACAAGGAGGCTCTCTGTGCGTGGCTGAAAGGACAAACTGCATGAGTCAGTCTCTGTTGGACACTTTAACGAGGATTCTTACAGGCACAAAAGGAGTTTATCTGACTCTTCTGAACAGTCTGAGTTCATCATCTCATCATCAGATACTTTAGAAACCACACTAGATGAATCTGCATTCATCATTATGTGCACACTGACTGCTCCAAACACTTAATAGTCAGAGATTCAAAGTCTTTACCATTTCAGTTTGGTGAATATGTTAATCTCTCCTTTGTGCTTATAAACCAGTGTGTGTCCAGGTTTGTTTAGGTCTAAGCACACACCACCTCAGGACTGCAGCAAATACGTCCTGTTTATTGTTCGGTGTGTTTGCTCAGTCGTAAATTCAGGAATTCCAACAAAGAATGAGTGAAAACATACGTTAGAAGTGACTGAAACAGTTTCATGATATTTTTACAAACACTAACACTTGTGAAGTTTCATCTGTGAATGGCCTGACCTTGAAGTAAAATGTTCTCTTTACTCTAGTAGTTACAGCATCCAGCAGCCAAGAGGGGATATTTATTTATGCTGTGATGTCAGATAATCCATTGAGCAAACAAGTTTTAATACCTAGTGACAACCTAACAAACATGAGAGATGAATACAGCTCTGCTCCGTCCTCCACAGTCACGCCAGGCTCCAAAAATCAACATGGCAGAGAAATGATGCTGAACTCAAGGCTTCATTAACTCAATCAATGCTCCTCTGAACCCTAAACCCTTCAGGCCGTCATCAACCTCACCTGGGGAGTGGGGCTGGGAAATTCATTGTAAATCCAACAGCAGACAGTGTTATATTCCTTTAACCTCAAATGTGTCAAAACACCAGAAAACATTTTTTCTGCAGTAAATGTTTTCTGCTCTACACCAGAACTTTTCAACAGGGGGTTCGTTGAGGTACTGCAGAGGATCTGTAATAATTTTGGTTGATATATGCAATTTTTTATATTTTTAAATATTTGATAATAACTTTGTTTATGCATGACAGTGGCACCAATATAGAAACACTTTTGTTTACATTTTTATGTTTTCAGTAAAAAATGCTGTTCTAAATCTATCTATACTTCACTTTTTATACTATACCATCTATAGAATTAAAAGACAGTGTTGATATTGACTCTGTTATCAGTTGACGAGGTGTGTTTATAAATGGCAGCAAGGCCACCCAACTCGCTAAACATTGCAAATTAAACTGTGTATTATTTGAATGGCGTAGCACTGAATGCACAATACTAAGGTACTTTTAGACATGGAACTAGACCAGTTTAAAATAAAACACAATTAGATATACTCTATATATAGAGATATAGTGGGGGGGTCCCTGCTCCATCTCTCCCTTGGTGATGGGGTCCTTGGTCTGGAAAACGCTGAAGATCCCTGCACTACACCAGTGTAACTCAATCCTGCTAAACCAAAGAGCCAAACTGTTGAAAACTAAAATTGCAAGAGCAACAAACTAAGTGAGGAAAATGTGCAAAAACAGCAAGAAGTAGCTATAAAGATATATTTAAGGTGGCAAAAATAGTCACAAAGCAGCAAAATATTATAAAACGTGGTGAAAACAAGGAGAAAACTTGTAAAACAGTCAGAAAGTAGCAAAACTTTTGAACATTTCTGTTCAAAATATCCTTTTGTATTGATCTTATGTAATATCATTTTCTCAGACACTGACTTTCTGGGTTTCCATCATCTGTAAACCATAATCATCAACATTTCAAGAAATAAAAGCTTGAAATAATTCACTCTAGGTATAATAAGTCTATATATCTGGGTTTTACGTTCTGAAATGAGCAACAAAAAATACCAAATAACTTCTTTTTATGATATTCTAATTCATTAAGATGTTTCTGTTAGAGCTGAATGATGTGTATTTAGCATACAGTTGTGCCCAAAAGTTCACACCCTCCAGCAGAATTTCTGATTGTTTGGCCTTTTCTCAGAGAATATGAATGATAACACAAAAAACTTTTTATCACTCATGGTTAGTGGTTGGGTGAAGACATTTATTGGATTTTTTTTTACTCTTTTTAAATCATGATGACAACAGAAACTTCAAAAATGACCCTGTTACGAAGTTTACACAACTCTGGTGGTTTTGTCCTGATAAATGCACAACAGTGAACACAAATGTGTTTGAATGTCTACTAAAGGTAACCATCCTCACCTGTCATCTATTTGCTTGTAATCTGTGTGTGTGTATTAAAGAGAATAAACAGGGTCATTTTTGACGTTTCTCTTGTCATTATGATTTAAAAAGAGTAATCACAGTTGTTTGTTAATAAATGTCTTCACCCAACCTCTAACCATGAGTGACAGAAAGTGCTTTGTGTTATCATTCATATTTTCTGAGAAAAGGCCAAAAAAATCAGAAAATTCTGCTGGAGAGGGTGTAAAGTTTTAGGCACAACTGTATCTATATCAAGATATGAACGTTCAAGATATCAATATACCAAAATCAATTACATCAACTGTGTAGATTTTTCCTGCTTGCCCTGCATCTACAGCTATGGAAAGCCAACCACAAACATCATCTGATTCTTGCCATTGATTGACAGCTGAAGCCAGCCAATGCTAAACATCGTAGGGAGGGAGCCAGAAGAGACACACACACACACACAGCAGGGAAATTAAAAACGAGAAGCAAATGGTCTGCAGAATCTGCACATTGGACAGAAAAAAAACAAGTAATCCTTGATTATTTGGAGGTATTTCAGATTCAAAAAAGAGGATTTAAACCAGAGCAAAGTGTTGTACAGATCGTGCTTGGCAAACATTGCACCTTCACTAAGACTGGGAATAAAACAAAAAACTGAATTCCTCAAATAAATTGGTTCTCATTTTTGAAATTCTGTATCCAATTCAGTAATCACTTCCTGCAAGTCTGATAATTTGGAATACATATTCATTAAATAGTTTTCACTGAACCCATAGTCACATCATATCATATGACGTCTCTGTTATATAGATATAGATATCTGAGATGAAATTTTGTCCATATTGTTTAGCCCTAGTACCTGTATATGCAAAAGAGCTGAACGACAAAAGTTCCTATCTTGATATTAAAGCCAGATATCTAGATATTGATTCGATACAATATGACTATGGGTTTAGTGAAAACTAAGCATTTTTCAGAAAAATAAAGCCATCATAATATAACAGGATGTAGAAAGTGTGGTTAATGGATTAGAGCTCACTGTCAGTCATCAACATTAACAGAAAGTCACCAATGTTCATGTGACTGTCTGAGCTTTACATGCAAGGTGAGGTGGGAAAATCAAAATTATTGATATCTTCAATATAATAGATATTGGGACATTAACATCTTGAATTTTCATATCTCGATACCAATACAATAATGCTATGTCTTTAAGCCCAAATATGCAAACAGGTTTTCTTTTGTGTATTGTTTTGTTTTGTTTTTTACAAAAAATCCAAGAGCCATTCCCTTCAATGTAGCAGTTGACATTGCAATAAGATCATTTTTGTAAATGGGAGTGATCGAGGCTGCAGGGACTCCAAATGGTGTGACCAGGGATGAGAGAGCACTTTGAGACTTTTCACATCACCTGCGTCACATCGTGCTGCTCACCTGAACAGAGTCAGGACTTTACACTGTGCACTTTCTCCTTTCTTCAGGTTTTGGTGTGTGACAGCCTGAAGTCGCTCAGTCCTGGAGTCATTAGTCGACAGGATGCATTTTTCACCTCCCTGACCCCCACACTTGGAAAGCAGCTCTCTCTCTCTCTCTCTCTCTCCCTCCATGATTCACTCTGTTGTCGTCCTGCTGTTTACGTGCTCGACTCTCATTCAGAACTTAATCACCGTTTCCTTCCAAATAGGTCAGGCTGAAAAACAGACAGTCTGAGGACCAGATGAAGGGATTATCCCCGTGAAAAAGGCAATGCTGGGCCATCTGAGATCAGCACACATGTTTAAATTCGACTCTGCATCACAGCAGGTGAAGGTTTCTCTGCTGCATGCTCACACACACACACACACACAGGGACGCCAGTGTCGTCAGTGTGTGTTGAGGGAAGAAGGCGACGGGTGATGGCAGAGAAACCTTGTGACCTATTTCTAGATGAACCATCAGCCCTGTTGCTAGGAAAGGTTCAGACTTTGATGAGGACACTTAGCTTCATGTAATATATATATTTAATTTGGGGGTAAAGTAGATAAAAGCAGCCACTGTGACTGTACTGCATATTTAGACACTGAGAGGAAAACACAGCCCCTGTGTGAATAATAAAGCCTCTATTTTCAAATAAAAGCTCTATAAACGGGCTGTGTGCTTTTTACGACCCTTTAAGAGCCACATAAACAAAGAGGAATGTGTTTGTCAAAGAGGAAACACGAAGGAGACTTTTAAACCCTCGACACAACAGTCAGACTTGTTGAGGCACAAACTTTATGAACATCTCTGTGGGGTTTAGAGTTTCCCTACACTGTGGAAATGACTGTTTTTGTGGTATTCTTTCTATCTTTGTCTTTGCACACAAATTAAGTTTGGATTCCAGTGGGAAAAAAGAGAGACTAGTTTTGACCACAGGGGTCGCCAAACTCATTAAAAACTCAAAGTTCCTTATAGGAGCTTTAATTTTGCACTGTTAGAGCTCATGTGCAGACGAAAACTTCCCATAATCCACCTGAAATAGTTTCTGCAAACATCATTTCTCTCAGTATTCAACCATGAATCGTCCCTTCATACAGATGTAGATGTGTTTTTCTGAGCACACATAAAGGTGCCACCCTCCCTGACCCCACTCACCTTCCAGGCTGAAGTCCAGCAGCACATACTCGTACACGGTCTCGGTTTTAGTCTCCACCTGAGGTCTCTTCAGGGTGGAGTAGATTTTCCCGGGGCTGCTGTCCTCCGGGTCCTCCAGTTTCCTCAACCCGCAGCCCATGGCCTCTGTGTCGGTCTGAGAGCTCCAACTCTAAGGGCACCGCTCCATCTCTCCCCCCGGGGGCTCCCGGTTAGTCCTCCGACTGATCGTGCACAAACACCGGCTGATGTGGAGCAGAAGAGCCGCTGATCAGAGCGGATGAGCCGGGTAACTCAGCTCCTGTTTGTGGGGAAAGTGTCCCGCTGATGTGGCTGCAGGTCTGAAGCGTGGAGAGGAGGAGCGGACTCCCTGCAAGAAAGTTTCCCACACAATCAAGATGACAGGGATCAGACTATTTCCGGTCAGGGTTTTCAAAATAAGACAATGAAAATTCAAGTGAGTGGTCTGAATGTAAATGTAAATGATTCAATCAGTGGAGCTCAAAGGATGTAATCCTATTTAATATGTTACAGAGGAATAGTCAGATCAAGCTGAAAAACAAAACATTGGTGTTTGAACTAAGAGGTTAAAGTTGTGCAAACTCAATGCAAAAAGTATCTGTTACTTTTACCCATGCATCAATGCAAATAAAGAAAGATGATATTTTAGAGCAGAGCTTAATGGAGGGATGGTAGACAATAAAGATGATGTCATGATGCCATGATACGATTACTATTATGATACAGATTATAGTCTTAATTTTTATACTGATGTTGTATGTGATATTTACTGAAGCACTGTGAGCCCTTGAGTTTTTTTTTTTTTATGACTATAAGACTATGTTTTACATCAAACCTTGTGATTTGCCAGTAATGAATTCAAAGATTGTTTAACAACAATTGAATGAAACAAAAAAATAAGGATATCTGATAAACAGGTGAACAAAAATAAAAGATAATAACCTCACAGTATAAAGTGCAAGGTTAGTGGCAAGGTTACTACTGACACTACTAGTCAAATTAAAACAGAAATCTGTAAATATTCTATTATTTCATTACCACATTTGATGCAAAAGTAATGTTTCAGCCACGTTGAGCTCACAGTGCTCCACTCTCAATATTGAGCTCATTATATTCAAAAACTTCGTTACTACTGTAAATTAGTGTAAAACAAAGCACATTTGTCCATCTACTATCCAAAATTATTGAATAAAATTAATTAATGTTAAATAAGAATCATAAGAATATCTGAAAGAGAAAATAGCAGGATTTCAAATGCATTACAAAGCTGTAAGTCAAAGATCTGATTGATTATATGTAAAAATAAAAGGGTGATCAGCCTCATGACGTGACATTTGCTTGAAGATTGAATCCACTCAGCAAAGTTTCACCCTGATCGTAAAACCATTAACAGCCAATTGTTTCACTGATTAGGTAAGTTCTCACTTCACTTCAATCACACACTACAAAACCTGGAATACAAGTAAGCCTTCATGTCTTCTTTTGAATAAAATCATTGTTTTCGACTTTGAATTGGGGTAAGATAAAAGTTTCTTATTCTAAGACATCAGTCTAATCTCAAGGGACGTGAAGAGCAACTTTCTTTTCACCTTTGACAGATTTTTTTTCACTTGTCACAGGCAATTCAGGCATAATTTTTTTTCAACAATTCTACAGTTCCACAATTTCATTTGGCAGATTCTGTTGTCCAAAGCAACGTGCGACACATGCAAGATGAATAGGAACAGGTTTCACCATCAAGTGCTCCAAGAAGTGTTGTTAGTGTGACCCACCAGGCATTTAAAAATATATTTATTTATCTATCTATCTATCTATTCATTTATTCATTCATTCATTTATTTATTCACTTATTTATTTATTTATCTATTTATTTTTATAGCTGGAAACTAACCACCACATGTGGAATTCCACAACATTTAACATTCAACATTCAATTTTTGTCTTTAAATAACTTGGAAAAAATACATTTTTTGGACTGGTCTGGTGAATGTGGCTCAAATCAAGTATAATAAGATAATTCAAATGAAAATAAGACACAAACACTTGCTTAGAGTTCACATTTTGCAATCACTCTTATCATACTCTAATCATGCTTTTATTTTGTGAACATTTCTATGTGACATCCGGTCTTTGAGTGGGTAACGGTCACAGAGTGATGTGAAAGTTTTGGGAGAGCAAAAATTTGAAAACATAACGTTATTCAAGTGCAACATAAGTCAGTGTCTTTGGGTATCTGTGTTTGATTCAGTTAATTCACAAGACAGATTTCTTTATGATATAAAGTGTCTTTTATGAAGTTTCTGAACAACCTCAGGGGGGAAAAAACAAATAAGGATCGTCCTCGAAACCTGAACTCATTAAATCCACTTTGAGGTCATATACTTCATTTTTCAGCTCCTGTTCCTTTCTCCTGCCCTGCTGTTGCCCATCTGCTTCCTCCTCCTCTTCCTCATTGACCAGATTATCAGTAATTTAATCAGTGAGCGTTCACCTCAGTCAGGATTTACCCCCCTGACTCGCTCTGTGTAACTTAAAGTCTCATGTTATCTCATAAATCTGTAACCACATCCAGAGCATGTGGCGTCAAACGGTGAGCTCAACCTGTGACCCCTGCACACACTCCTCAGTGCTGCTGACCTTTGACCTCTGTCGCTCACTAATTTCCACTCAGGACCATTAGGAGTGCAGAGCTGAGGAAGTGTGCACAGCAGGGGGGGAGCACAGAAACCCACAGGTAGAGACCCTCATTAAGGAGGAGGAGGTGCTCGTAAACAATCAGAGAGTTTTATCTGTTTTCCAAAAATAAAGTCTAAGCATTTTTCATTTTCTCTGTAACTCTGAGTCAGTGGTTCCTGACTTAATTTGGGTCGTTATCCCATTTTTACATCACAGATTTTTGTTCTTTATCTCAAGACGTCTTTAAAGCTTGTTGGATTTCATACACTCTGCAAACAGGACTTTACCACATAACAGATATTTCGGCCTCACGTCAAACCTTTCGATGGCTTCAAGGTCTCTTTATCATTCCCAGGGGGATGGTTGGTCTTACAGTCAGTGGCAACAGACAAACAAAACTCTACAACAAATTACACCACAATATTAAAAGATTTCACATACTAGCAACACAATGACATCTAAAAGCAATGTTCTGCTGATGAGTTATTGATTGGGAAAAGCTGAATCTGTGAATATCTTCACACTCAAAAATTTGTGACTTCATAAACTCAGAAATTTCAGGCTTTCTTTCTCTAAAATGTATTTACTTTTTCTAATTTCTTCATGTGGCCCTAATATGCCATCTTGGTTCTAGTGTTTTGGTTCCTCCTGGAACTGTTTCTACGAGGCCAGGCGGGTGAAGAAACCTTTCAATTTTTTTTCTCTTTTTTGCCTACTGACTGCAAATTTGTGTTTATACATGTTGAAGCTATAGGGAGGATGAATCAGGATAACTGTGCAGTCACATGATCATGGCTGTCGGTCAAGATGCACTAGCTCAGATAGTTTTATATGCTGTATTTTATTTGAACTACATTGATATTCAAGGAAGTGAAAGCGTAGAACGCAGTTGTTTAAGAATGCATGTGGTATTTTGATTTTAAAGAATACTCAAGTGAAAAAATACACTGCCTGGTCAAAAACAAGGACCACCTGGGTTTAACAAAGCAAGTTGGGACAAACCTCCTATTGGATAGTTACTGCATGGATGATAATCTTTAATCTGGAAACAGGTTATTTAACCCCAGCTGATACAATGAGTAACATTTCAATTCTTGAACAAACGTGGAGAAAGACACCACCTGTGGTTGTGGAAAAGATGCTCGTCTGTTTAAGAAGGGTCAAATCATTGGCATCAAGCAGAGAAAACATGTAAGGAGATTGATGCAGAAACTGTTATAACTGGATTAAGAGCTGTCTAATGCATTATTAAAAACTGAAAGGATGGTGGGGAACCATCATCTTGGGTGCATCAAGGTAAGAAGAGATGTAGGAGAAGTGATGCACCCATCATGCCGAGTGCCTACTGTACAAGCCTGTGGGGGCAGTGTTATGATATGGGGTTGCTGCAGTTGCTCAGGTCTAGGTTCAGCAACAGTATGTGCCCAAAGAATGAGATCAGCTGACTACCTGAATATACTGAATGACCAGGTTATTCCATCAATGGATTTCTTTTTTTTTTCCCTGAATGGCACAGGCATATTCCAAGGTGAAAATACCAGGATTAGTGGGGCTCAGATTAAAAGAGTGGTTCAGGGAGCATGAGACATCTTTTTCCACACATGGATTGGCCACCACAGAGTCCAGACCTTAACCTCATTGAGAATCTTTGGGATGTGATGGAGGATATTTTTTGCCGTGGTCAGACTCTACCATCATCAAAACAAGTACTTGGTACAAAAAAATTAATGCAACACTGGATGGAAATAAATCTTGTGACATTGCAGAAGCTTATGGAAACAATGCCACAGTGAATGTGTGCTGTAATCATAGCTAAAGGTGGGCCGAGAGTGTGTGACCTTTTTTATGTTGGCACCATGCAGTGTAGATCAGTTACTTTTATAATCAATTACGTTACAGACATTTCAGGGGAACCCATCTTGGATCCTGTACCCCAGATTGAAAGCACTGCTCTAAGTGTTTCTGCTCTCTCTCTCTCTCTCTCTCTCTCTCTCTCTCTCTCTCTCTCTCTCTCTCTCTCTCTCTCTCTCTCTCTCTCCCTTAGGCGCTCAAGTCAAACTTGCAGCTGAGGCTCTGAGCCAGTGATGCCAGCTGCAGACCCTCATGCAGAAAAAACACTGCCAGGTGCTGCCTGTCAACACACACACTCACACAGTCTTCTCTCTCTCTCTCTCGCCCTTACACACACACACACACACACACACACACACACACACAAACACACATGCTTGGATCCATTTCAGCGGTCTGCTAATTACTCATCTGGTCTCATTGTTCAGGGTTTGAGAGATAATTGTTCTTTCACTGTTTGAGGAACATGACACACACACCATCACACATGCACACACACGTCAGATTTCTGAACATGGAGTTAATAAAGGTGTGTGAGGATGAGGTCAGATGAAATGTCCATAATAAACTGAATTGTTGTGTTGTGATGAATGTGTTTCAGGTTATGGAGTGAGCGCTCTGTGAGTGATGTGCTCGGGGATTTTAAAGCTCTTTGTGTGAATGAATGAGAGGAAGAGGAGGAAGCAGCTGGATGGATGAGAGGAGTTATTAGAGGAAAGAAAGAAAACAGCTTCAGATATATCTGCTGTGTATGAAAAGAGTGTTTAAATATATCTCTCTTTGTTATAATTAGAGTGTCCACCTGTCTGCTCACACACCTGCAGCTCTGTGTGGTTTAAGCCTCATCAGCATGTCCCCTTAGAGTCTGATGCTTTTATAGGTTTCTTAAAAGTAATGGCTGCAGTTTGTCTCCAAACTCATGAACTGCTTTCTGAGCTGGAGCTGAGCGTTGATGCACAGTTAGCGTGTTTGGCGGCCGACATGAGGTCACTGAACTCTCACAGACACATGTTGGTTGTTCAGATGAAAGCTTGCCTCAAAAATAACTCGTCAGGAAACCACCAGCTAGAAGGAGCTCCACCCGGCCCAGACACGCTGGGAAGGAAACCCTGGGCCTCCTTTACTAAACACTGAGCTCAGGATGGGAAGGAACCAAACAGTTTATACAGAAGTACATAAAACACTCACAGTGGCCTCTGACAGGCTAATATCTTCTAATTAGCTCTGATTTATAACTCAAAGATTTCTGTTATTAATCCATCTGCGCGAAACGCTGCATGTGTATTATTAATAACAGCAAAATATGTGCAGAATAATGTCTCCTGAGACTGTTCATGCGATGTTTGCGTCATGCACTGATGTACCAAATATATTGTGATATATCTGAGCCTTTTATTTAAGTTTCTGTAGCCAATAGGTCAAAATGAGCATCCATTTATATATTTGACCACATCTCATGCAACAACTTTCACAGTTGTTTCACCTTCTCAGCGCTCTGTCATGTCACCTGCTGTTATCAGGTGATGTACAGTGTAAGTGGTCGAGTGACGAGGGAGCAGTGAATGTGAGTGGAGCAGAGTAGGGAATTGGACAATCTGACAGTCACATAAGATGCTTTATCTAACACTTTCTCAGCTAAAGGCAGCAGCTTCCAGATCTGTGCTTTGTTCAGCTTTGTCTTCAGTCAGAACAGGCTCTTGCTTTGTTTTTCAGCTCTACGTTTGGATGTTCTGATCGCTCATGTTATTGCTCATTTTACATCCCTCTGCCCATGCCGTATGATTTCATGAGCTGCCATAAAACTTAAAACAGTTGTAGTTTAATTTCACAGTAAAGCGTTGCTTAAAGTTTGCTTTGCTTCCTGCAGAAATCATCCTTTTCCTCTTTCCAAGGTGAGCCATCATCACTGAATGCTTTATGATTGTTCCAGAAATATCTGTAAACATTACTTCTCACTGATTCACATCTCTGGTAAAAAAAAAAATTCTTCAGCCTCCAAAAAAAGCAAAACACAGGAGCAGGACAAACTCTCTAGCTCTGGGCACCAGCTGGAGCGGTGCAGCATGTTCACAGATTTAATAAATATCTCTGTAATATTTGGTTATGTAGGGAAACTTAAATGGTGGAATCTCTGTGAAGGAGCTCATAATCAAAAAGTCTGACCTGATGTGAGAAGTATCACTGACAGGAAATATCATTAAGGAACAGATATCAACATGATAAAAACTCTTTGCAAACATAAATAATGTTCACAGAGGAAGAGAGAGACAGAGACAATAAGATGAGAGTCTGTTATCATCACTCAGGGAGAGTCAGGGTGAATTCATCTGAATGGTGAAGCAGTAAACTTTAAAAAAAAATAAAAGAAATCACATTATCCTTTTTTCCTGATATCACGTAGCCCTGATGTGCAGCAAGATTTTGATTCTGTGGTGACTCAACACTATTTACTTTGATCCTACATATTTAACCTCTGAAGACCTGGTGCCACATATGTGGACATTACATTTCTGCCTCTAAGATCTATGAAACTTCATTTTTACAACTTAAAACTCTAAACTACATTTAAGGACACTTCCTACGACATCTTTTGGTGATATGCTTTTAGCTCCATGTCAGAGGGGAAAAAAAGTGTTGTTATAATCGAAAACACTGATAACTTAACACTAGTAGCTCAGTAATAACACTAAAAATCTAACTTCCTGTACAAAGACCAAGTTTAGCTTTTATACTTATTGGGTCTTACTGATCCAGAAAAGCAAGGAGAAATAAGAAATGCATAGCAGACAAATGTGGTTAATGCAACTAAATACATATGATTAAAATCATCACACTTTTATCTGAACAGTATTTTCTCCAGAAATTAATTTTTTCCCCAATAATTTTAAAGTCAGAGTTGCAGTTCTAAATGTTTAAGATTTGAAAACTTGCAATGTTTTGAATGCACAATCAGTGTCTGCTCCCTCATGACATCAGCTGTCATCCATCTATACTTTAATATAAGAACAAATTATATCTTCACAAACATTGTATTTAATCTTAATCAAAGTCAATGAGTAAATGCATTGTGCTTTAACATTGACTTTCTATAAGAGACAGTGTCAGTCAGAAATGATCCAAACTGCACTGAAGATGCAAAGTCCACTGTGCAATATGTCTGATTTGTTTGGTGGAAGCGCCATCTAGTGTTGATTGTGGTTACTGCAGGAGAGGACAAAGGGATGTGTTCAATCAAGAGAATGAAGGAAAAGATAAAAAAGAATATGAGGAAGCTGAAAAGGGAGAAAGTAAAGGAAACAAGAATGAAATAAAAGGATGAAAAGGGAAAAAGGAAACTCTCCTTCCATAAGTTTATCACCAGAATTTCCCCTAAAAGTATCATAATGTTTCTTTGTCCTCTTGTTTCAAGTGGACTCTTCTTTGGTTTTAACTTTTTCCACGAGACTCCAGACCTGAAGAAGTTTGAGCAACATTCAGCTGAACCCAGAGTCTCTGTTTCTCTGAGTGTTTATCAAATCTAATATACAGCCAGGAGACAGAAACATGCAGACAGTGTGACTAAATCACTCAGGTGATAATGAATAATTGTTACAGAGTAATGTCTGCATGTTTGAACATTAATATAAATGTTGGAAACAGAGCTGAAGTTTAATCAGCCACCCAGGAGGCAGATCTTTGTTCTTTGTTTAACAGCTAAATGTTTAATACAGCCGTCTGCAGGAGTGATGTGAGAGTAAACAGAAGGGAGCCTTTCTCTCTCTGATGTGTTTAATGTGATCCAATAAAGACGTGAAAGTAAACAGATATGCAGAGTGGGCTGAAATGTTTCTACATCACTCAGAGTTTGAGGCAGATGACGACCGATGACTTGTTTTTCAAGGTCCCAAAAACCTGAGGAGAACACAGAGCACCTGACCACACTTCACACATTTACACACATACACACACTCACTCACAGGGCTGCTCAAAGGCCTCCGCTCTGACTCTTCACACTCCGGTGTTAGCGTAGCATGGAGGCATGAGTTTCAGCAGAAGAACTCTCAGACAAACTCACATTCTTCTCTCACCACCTCCTCCAGGTCAGAAAAAAACTCTGTCTCTCTTATTTTACAAATCTCTCCTGTTCCTGTCACCTCAGCTCAACACCTTCTGTCATTCTGTAGCAAAGACAAGTCAAGTGACATTTAAATGTCAAAGATAAGTCCAGAATGAAATTAAAGATCACAGTTTTGGATGGAGGTCATCGCAACTTGATTAACGTCCTGGAGAAAATGCGGATCAGCTGCACAAGTTTATTGATAAGCAACAATGAAAACATTTGGCAAAAAGGGGAAAAATCTCTAGTTAAAAATAGTCAAAGAGTAACTCTGTTGCAGCCTCCAGTTATTACAGTGGGTACAAACAAAGTTATGATTCAAATCTGTACCATCAATGGTCTTCACCCAGCAAGAGACAAGAGACACAAACAACTCATTACCTCCTGTGCAGGAGATAAAAACGATCATCTTTACAAGACTTCAGGGGCTCTTGCAGAAACACAAACGAATCACTGCAAATTCAGTCAGACAACAAACTCCAGGCCTGAAGGAGGCGCTACGTGCAACAGTTGCATTAGAGTGAGGTTCCTCACAGAGCTGAAGTTGTTGCATTGAGTCTTCATACCTCACTGTCTCCTGTGCAAATATAGGGGAGACCGGGGCTTGTGGTCACACTTTACACACTCTTATGTATTTCTTGGAATCAATATATCAGACAAAAAGAAACTGTGCACCAGATGAAAGACCAAAATCTCTGAGACATATTTTGCTTTTTTGTCATTTTCATACTGTACCTCGTGTGCATGAAGAGTTATAAGCAATCAAACAGAGAGTACAAACATGTGACATGTTGCTTATTATCGGGTCAGTTGTCTCCCTATATGGGATTTGATGTCACACTGGATTTTGCAATTTATAAAACAAGGACGAAATTATCTGTTTTTCCTTTCTGACTTGAAAGTGAATACTGAAGTCAGGCACAGAAAATGTTAAACATTGAGCTTGAAAAAGTCACTGAATACGGCCATTGAAAAAATTTCATTCAAAATAAAACTCTAGACTGAAGTCCAGAGGAACTGCTGTTATGTCTGGCTCTCGGTGTCATACACTTGTTTTTGCTTGCTTTTTTAAAAAAAAAAGAAATCACATATTAAATTGAATGTTAAGAAAGAATGTAGTGGTTGATTATAAAAAACAAAACAGTCCCAAAATGTGGCTGTAGTTCCAACAACAACTTGAAGACCAAGTCATACAAAGTCAAACAAAACCTGACAAACAAGTATCCTGGCACGTCAGACTTTTCATCTGAATGGCTGTTTTAACACACATAGACTGACGCTCCTAATTGATTTAAGAACTGGTGGTACCTGCCTCACTTCCCTCAGCATCACATCAGGTGTTATACTGCCATGTTCTGTTTTTCCTTTCTAATTTCTGACCCTGTAATCTAGCTTTCTCCTCTCCCTTTAAACACTTTTTTTTCTTTTTCTGAGAAAATTAAGTCAAAATGTCTTTATGTCTTTATGTCAAATGCTGATAAGCAGACACTCTGTTTAAGGAAAATCCAATTTCAAATTTGTTTTTCACGTGACAACTTCCCCCAAAATGACTGAGACAAAATATCCCTAATTACCATATTTGTTAAAGTGACCATATTTTGAAAGCCAGAAAACCCGGTCTCTTGGAGATCCTGCAAAAATACCCAAAGATCCTTAAAGACGATAAAGTAGCTTCATAATCCAAATATTAGCTTGAAACACTCCTTTTCTGTTTAAAGTGAATATTTTTTATGATGGAAACATAAATAATGAATTGAAGCCCATCTTTACCAGCTACAAATATAAAGATGAAAAAGTGGCTTTGTTAAGATTTTTCATTTTGCCCCTTTAAAGTCAAAATTTGAGATGAAGGTCGAGTTGATGAGAAAAAAGGTAAAAATATCTACTTTTTATCTCAACATTTTGACCTATTTCAGAGTGTTGACTTTTTGCCTTTTAATTTTGGCTTTATTTTCTCAAAATTTTGACTTAATTATTTTACAATATTGACCGTACATCTCAGAATGCCAACCTTTTCATCTCAGAATTTTTTTTACTTCTTACCTCAAAATGTTGACTCAATATGGGCCAGAAACGTTCTCATCTTAGCCAAGATTTCATTTTTATGTTTTTCTTTTAACTGGCATGTCATTGCTTAAATATAAAGAAAATTATCATTTTTCTTTTGTGCTTTAGTGTTCAGCTGACACAAAGGTACCAGCTTTGTAGACAGTATACGGGGCCTCCCATGAAATAAGGGGAACTACTGTTTATCTGCAGTTGTGTAGAAGTGTGTTTTTCCACTTCAGTATTTTCTGTCTGAGAGTGCAGAACAAACAGTCAGAGCACGTTTTCCTGCTCAACATTTTGACAGGTTGATGCATCAGAATAATACCAGTTGCCCTGTGCAGCTTTGTTTTATTATAAATATCAATTGTCTGTAGAAGAAAAATTTGATAATTTAAAAAAAATCCCCCAGACACAATTTAACTGCTAAAAAGGAGGACATGTTGAGGCAAAAAAGGGCGTTAAGTCACCTTAATATGAGCTCTAGCTTAAAGTTAGCGTACAACAGAACAATGACTGAAATACAACAGGATGTCTTGATCTTTCCTCTTACAAGTCCACATGTATCACTGTTTGGATTTTTATCTGAAAGAGGTTTATTTTGATCAATATCACGTTTATTTTTTTTACTTTAATTTGTGTAAAATTGTTAGTTCATGCTCATCTAAGCTCACAATGTGCCTCTCTCTACTAGGACAGGGCATGAAAACTGAACATGCATTGATAAGAAATAAGAAACAAAACAAAACAAAACAAAACAAAAAAAAATAGTATTCCTCTTTTTAGTTGCAGCCTGGGGAGGAGAAGATAATTGCAATGTGACAACTTACCTGTGTAACAACAAGCCCCAGTCTCCCCTACAAACCCATCACATGAGCAAACAAAAAACCCCACACAGCTTGGCTTTAGCTCTGCTTCCATCAGCTATAGATCTGAAACAGCTATCGAATCAGATCGGCAGATACTTCCCACATGAGCTGCACCAATGACTTGGATTTGTCTCATCATGCTTTGTTTATAAAGCGCCAGACCAGTGATCCAGCATCTGCAAGATCTAAGACTTTAGGTTCTTATAATGCACTGACTTCATGGTCTAACTGGATGTTATAAGAGTTAATTAATGATAAAAGAGGATGAAGAATGCACAGGAGATTGAAACCGTTGACCATAAAGAATGTGTGAATGAGCAGGTGTTAGAAATCGTCTCTTTGACATCAAGTCTTCACCGTCTATTTCTGTCTTTTTGGTCCTGATGAGAAAAATACGAAGTGGACAGGTTCTCTTTCTGCATATGAACACTGAGCCCACACATACTGACAGAGAGGTGTTACTGCTCAGCTTCATGCACTAATGGACCTCACCAGCTGACCACATTCCACAGCTGTGTGACTCAAGCCCACACACACATTCACACTCTCACACACACACACTCACACTAACCGGCCTCATATCTGCTCAGGCGGGAACACCTTCGAAAAATAATTCAGGGGATTCAGAGTTTAAGTCTGAAAACCTTCAAAGTGTTTCCACTCGTGCTCAGAGTTCAGCTGGGATTTGGGTCTTTTTTTGGGCACACGCTCGCTCTGAGGGGGAGTGTTATTATTTCAGACATTTTTTCTGCAGGACTTCATTTTACCCTTGAACTTGCTTTATGTAACTCTGAATCAGAGGAGGGTTTCCAAACCTTCCCACCAAAATCACACATGCACATTTGTATTCATTGATTTGCCTAACAAGGCTGATTCAAAGCAAATTTTTCTAAAGTTGAAATTTTTGAACTTTGTAAGACTATTTGTTCCAGTGGTGGCTGCAGACATGCTACTTTAAACAGAAGCTTTAAACCAGATTTTTTTCCCCTCGATCAATTCTTTCCAAACAGAAACAGTATTTTAAAGATTTTGGTTTGGCATCCCAAAATTTAAGTTTCCAAAAAATTTTGTTCCTGAAGCGGCTTATATGGTTCCATGTAAGTCATGGGATTTTAGGTTGGTGGGTGTAACTTTAACTCTTCCTCATGGGCTGTTATTTCTCACAACAAACTCTACAATCCACCAGGCCTGTGAATTATCAGGGGTTGACATCAGGGGTCATTTGCTACTGACCCTGAGGCAAGATCTCCTGATTAAATTAAATATCAGAAGAGAAAACAAATTCATTCCTACAAAAAATGACCTTATCTTTTCTAAACTCAACTTACTGTCTGCATAAGTCGGCATTGATCGGCAGATTTGGCAAAAGACTAAATTAGCATTTTCATCATATCCCAGCCAACTCCAGCAGTGTCTGTAACTGCAATTTCCTCTGCCTCTTGTTTACATTTTGAGTGACCTTTCCCTGCTATTAAAATTTTAATGTAAAATTTAATGTGCTGCTCCAGAACCTTAAATTTTCAAAAGTTTCTGGTTCTGTTTTTAAACCACAAACCAGTTCAAGACCTGGTACAATTTTTTTTTCATTTACAAAACTTTAATATTCTGAAAACCAATGAGAAACTGACTGAGAAATGATCTCCTCAGAGTGAAACAATGTTTTGAGCTCGGCTGTAAACATGTTTATTTCTACTACAAAGATTGGCTTTTTGAATGAGTGCGTAAAGGGTTTTGGGTGCTTCTGTAAACAGCCTCTAGTGGACACTCCAGTAACTGCAGTTTTCCTGCATGTCATTCCCCATTCTCACCCTGTTTACTCCTCTACGTTCCCATACTATCCTCTTTGAATAAAGGCTGAAAAGCCAGAAGAAACAAACAAAATGAAAACTATGTCCAAAACATCTGAGTTCTACTAAATTAAATGAATTTCCTCAGCCTCTGATGTTAAGTTCTTTCCTTTTCAGGCAGATCTTGGATGTTAAATGAAGCTGACACCAGAACAGCTCTGCACAGAAAAACAGCTCCACAGAGCCTCTAACAGGAGGATTAGTCATGTTTTAGATAACAGGTGTGTAAATGTGTGCCGCTTGCTGATGTGTCCTTGAATAAGACATTAAATCCCCTCCAGCTCCTGAGTCCTGCTGCCTCCCCTGACCCTGACCTTTGACCCCTCCAAAAGAGGCTCAGAAGAGAAAAGGCAATTTTGGCAGACAATGAATAATGAATCAGAGTCTTATTACTGAGCTCACCAATCTCTGCAGGTCTGCCTATCAGTCTGATCCCACCCCAACTGGACAATATGAGGGGGTCGGAGGTCACAGACACCCCAGACATCTTCATTAAGCCACATCCTGAGGAAAGGAGGGTATGAGGACAGTCTGTCAACACAGAACACTGATTGAAGGGGTATGATTCTGAAGAGCCACGACTGTCTTTGTGGAGTTTAGTTCAGTTGTTGTGATGGTGGTTTGGTGCTGTGGTATGGTACTAGGTCAAATTTTGAGATAAATTCTGAAACGAAAAATTCAAAATTTTGGGCTATAAAGTAAATTTTTGGGAAAAAAAGGTCAATTTTTGAGATAGAAAGTCTCAGTTTTGAGACAAAATTTTAATGATTCAAGATAAAAAGCAAAACTTGGGGCTAAAAAAACCCCCCAAAATTTTGAGACAAAAAGTCAAAATTATGGAACAAAAAGTAAAATTTCTGAGATTCAAAGAATGTTATGGGATAAATAGTAAAACTTTTGGATCATGAGTAAAAAAATCTGAGATTAAAAGTCAAAGTTATAGGGAAAATTCAAATTCTGAGCTGAAAAGTCAAATTTCTGTGATTGAAAGACAAAGTTATTGAAGAAGATGTCAAATTTCAGAGGTTGAAAGTAAAAGTTATTGAAGAAGATATCAAATTTTGAGATGAGTCAGAATTTTGAGATTATTGGTCAATATTTTATGATAAAAGGTCAAAATTTTGAGATAGAAAATCAACATTACAAGAAAAAAGTCAAAATTTTAATGAAAGAATGACAATTATCAGGCGGAGTCAAACTTCTGAGATTATTCAGTCAAATCTTTGGGATATTTAATCAAATTAGTGAAATAATTATTTGAAATTATAAGATAAAAGTCAAAATTATGAGAGAAAAGTTGAGATTCTGACTTTTAATCTAATGATTTTTTATCTTAATATATGTAAAATTAAGTTAACAATAAATAAAGCAATCTTAAACCCTACCAATTTCATTTGTATATTTTTAACTGGCATGGTTACTCACGCAGGCTCCTTAACAATATTTCTGTTTCTATTATATAAAGTGAAGGAAACAGAAAAAAGAGAAAGGAAAGAAAAGGATTGTTTTAAATAAATATTTGATTTAGAAGCTTGTTTTTCATCTTTTAGTAATTTGGACATTTTTGCAGGATCTCTAAGAGGCTGGGTAGGGGTCTTCTTTATGGATTTTTAGAGTATGGTCACCCTTGTTGTGGTAGATGTTTGATCACCTGTTTGCGCTCTGGATGATTCACAGGCAGAAGACTGAAGGCGCAGATTTCTTCTCCCTTTGTTATTTGAGTTACTTTGTGTCTGTGTCACATTTCTCTGAGGTTCAGCAGGTATTCTCTGTACAGGATACTCTCCTTGTTCTGCTCTCAGGTTTTATACAGACACATGAAGCCTCCCTCAGCCCCTGGTCGCACCTCTCCTCCTATCATCTTCTCTGACTTCATCCAAATCTCCCAGCCGCCGCGCGCATTGGCCTCCCCGCGCGTCACTCACGATCCGGGGGCAGCGCGTGGGAGGAGCCGGGCGCGGGGCTGACGGGAGGGGCGGCGGGTTAGAGGCGGTGCGACTGTCATTTGTGTTCCCTGTTCTCGTCAAAAGTCGCCTGTTTGCTGAATCGAGTGTGTTCGGCACAGCACAGCACAGCCACAGTGTGTGTGTTCATTCGGAGCAATGCGCTCCACGAGGACACACGCACGGATTCCCTCTTCCTCCTTCCACGACGAACGCAGCGCAAGTTCGCCCGTGTCTGCACTTTGACATCGATGTGTTTTTGGGGAGAGGAGGAGCAGCAGGGTTTCGGGTTGCTTCTTCGCGGAGCTGGATCGCTTTCAAGCCTCTTTTACGCCTCGTTTTCGTTATTCCTCTCTACTAAAGGAAGCTCTGAGCGATTCTTGTGCACAAACTGAACCCGGAGCCGCCTCTAAAACACCCGAGACAGTGTGGGAACCGCGAGGACTTGTTGCGCGCATCCGGGGAGCGCACGGGTCCGGTTTACATCCAACTGTACCTGCGTGCGGGGCTGTGATTTGAAGCTCAGTGGAGCAGGAGAGCTCACTGGATGTCAGATTAGACCCTCAGCCTGGAGTCAGCACGGCTCGGTGCGCTTTGGGAATCTGTTCTTCATTAACCAAATTGGGGTGATTACTTTCCTGCAGCCAGCCTGTCAGAGCAACTGATGCTCCAGGAAACCAAGCACCCAATTCTCCTGCTTTAAATGGAACCAAGACACAACAGAGTCAAACTTTATCCGGGTCACATCCTCTTGAGCTGATTATTTTTTCCCTCCACGTGTTTTTCTCTCTCTCTACTCCTCCACGATGTCTGAGAGAGATGGATATGGAGACAGCGACGGTGCGCCGGACTGCATCCCGCCGAGAGCGTCCCGTGGCCGGCGCAGTGGAGTCATCCTCCCCGGTGGTGGGGGCCAGGACTCAGACACCATCCTCCTGGAGGCAGTGAAGGCAGCACCTCGCCGGAGCAGCATCATAAAGGTAAATAAAGCACACATGCTGCTTGCTTTGGCTCAGCGTGTCTGTTACACTCACGTACACCAGGAGGAAATAAAGTTTGTTGGTTAAATTTGCTCATCTGTTGAATTCACACAACTCCAGGTTCCACATTTCAGTGTTTGTGTTCAGCAAAAATGTTGCAACAGGTGGAAAATGTCACAAAATAAATCATATATGGAGCATGGAACAGTGAGTCAGGGTTCTTTGCACTGGAAGCTTAAAGGTCACCTTTCTCTCCTGAGTTTCACCTGGACTCTCCAAGGCCAGTTCCTTGTTTTTGACGCGCGTCTCGCTGCACGCGTGTGCGGCGCGTCACATGTGCGTAATAGTCAAATTCCTTCCTCGGCGTTTCTTCCCTGAGACTGAAGTTGACACACCACATTCTCAGATAATGGGATAACTGTGTCAGGTGAAGCAGTGAAGTTTTGACTCATGATCTGTGACTCTGTGTGGCACTTTTCTCTGCTGCTGCCGCTGTGTGGGAATTCAGGCTGAGAGCTGCTACTGGATTAGTTTCATTCCTTTTGAAAAGAGCTTGAAGACATTTTTCCAGGGATTTGAAAGCAGGGTAGAGAGTTCATAGAAGCTCAATGATTCTGAGGGAAAGTTACAGTGACTCTCCTGCAGACAGGTCCTCTGAATACCTTTACACTGTGGAGGAATTCACTGCACCCACTCTTCTCTTTAGTTCTAACAAAGAAGCTGAACTCTGAGCATCATGTTTATAAAGTTTCTCTCAGCCTTCAGTCTGACTGGAGTGTGAATGTAAAGAAAAATAAAGACTTTAGAGTCTGTGTCTTGAGGCCATCAGGGAGCTAAAGCAGCATCTTGGTGCTGATGTGCATTGATGTGTTTTATTCACGTGTGGTGTGGGTCATGTGCATGATGTGTTTTTGGTTTCATTGGCATGTGCCTCTCTTTGCACATGTGGACTAATGTTTTTATTCACTGATAACTCTGCAGAGGAGGCTCAGTGTGTGCAGAACTTCAGTTAGCCCAAGGGAGAAGATACTGCTACTGGTCAGATAATGAATAATTTCACTCCTTATTGGAGACTTTTAATGGATTTTATAATTTATTTATGATAAGACTAATGAAGAGACCTTTTGGGAAAAGAAAGAAGATGAAGAGCAGCAGAAGATGTGAGTTTGAGTTACAACCCCAGTTCCAGTGAAGTTTGGATGTTGTGGAAAAGGTAGATAAAAACAGAACACAATGAGTTGCAAATCCTGTTGAACCTATATTCAATTGAACACACTATAAAGATGAGATATTTATAATTCAAACTGATAAACTTTTTTTCAGTATTTACTCATTTTGAATTTGATGCCTTCAGCTTGTTTCTTAAAAGCTGGGACAGGTTCATGTTTCCCACTGTGTTACATCACCTTTCCTTTTTCCTTTGAACAACACTCAATAAGCATTTGGGAACTGAGGTCACTAACTGTTGAAGTTTTGGAGCCGTAATTCTTTCCCATTCTTGTTTGATGGACAACTTCAGGTGCTCAAGTAGCTGCACTCTTTTACTACGGAGCCACACTGTTGTAATAGGTGCAGAATGTGTCTTGGTTTTGTTGTCTTGCTGAAATAATCTGGGACGTCTCTGAAAAAGACATGGCTTGGATGGCAGCACATGTTGCTCCAAAACCTGTTTGTACCTTTCTGCATTAATGCTGCTTTTACAGATAACAGTTACCCATGATGCCTTGGGCACGAACACACCTCCATACCATCATGCTGCCTTTTGAACTTTGCGCTGAGGACCATCCGAATTGTCCTTTTCCTCTTTGGCCCGGAGGACCCCACATCCATGATTTCCAAAAAGAGTTGGAAATGTGGACTCCTCAGACCACAGCAGACTTCCCACTTTGCCTCTGTCCATCTCAGATGAGCTCAGGCCCAGAGAAGGCGGCGGTGATGTTGATGTCTGACTTTGTCTTTGCATGGTAGAGTTTGAACTGTCACTTGTAGATGTAGTAATGAACTGTGTTAACTGACAACGGTTTTCTGAAGTGTTCCTGAGCCCACGCGCTGATAGCCTTTACACAATGATGACGGTTTTTACTGCAGCGCCTGAGGGGTCAAAGGTCATGGGCATTCAATGTTGGTTTTGTGCTTTGCTGCTTATGTGCAGAGATTTCTCCAGATTCTCTGGATCTTTTGATGATATTATGGACTGTAGATACAAGTATGATGCAAAGATGATGAAAGCTATAAATTCTTCGCAATTGTATGGTGTGAGATGTTCTTAAATTGATGAGCCATGCTCCTACAGTTTTTCACACAGTGATGATGCTCCTCCCATCCTTGCTTATGAAGGACTGAGCCTTTTGGGGATGTTCCTTTTATATCCAATCATCACACTTACCTGTTTCAAATGAACCTGTTCACCTGTGGAATGATCCAAACATGTTTTTTCAGCATTCCTCAACCTTCCCGGTCTTTTGCTGCCCCTGTCCCATCTTTCTAGGAACGTGTTGCAGTCATCACATTCTGAATGAGTGAATATCTGAAAAACAAAACAAACTAAAACAATGAAGTTTATCAGTTTGAACAATAATGATCTTGTCTTTGAAGTGTATTCAATTGAATATAGGTTAAACAGGGTTTGAAATCATTGTATTCTTTTTTAATTTACATTTATAAACACAGCTTCACAACTTCATTGAAATGGGGTTGTAAAAAAAACGCCATGTCATGTATTTACGCACACCTGAGAGGAGGTTGTGTGGCTCGAGAGGAAGATTGGGTTGTCAGCTAATCAGAAGAAAGGTGCTCTGCATGTTAGAATCTCCCTGAGCAAGAAACTAAACACCAAAGAGCTCCCCAAGGCGTAGCCAGCAGTGTGTATGTGTGTGTGTGTGTAAGAGTGTGTGTGTGTGTGTATCTGATCAGATCAGGTTGGCATTCACTTTACATGGCAGTCCCTACCTTCTGTGTATAAGCAGGTAGGATATGTGTGAATGAGGCATCATGCACCTGAAAGCTTTGTGACAGGGCTGAGGACAGAATACATACCTGACTTTTTGACCCGAGGGTCAGAAAACCTCTGATACGGCTGGAAAGTTCATGATATCAGAGCAGGTGAAAATGTCTAAAGGCTCTCTTTCTCTATCATACTCCTGCTGTCATCTCTGCTATACATGAAAAGTGGAGACCTGTGTAACAGGTGCATAATGAACAACTTGATACTTTGCATTTCCAGTTGGCAGCTTTATAAAGTCACATGATAAATCTAAAGAGTCCTGAGATGATTAGTGGGAGAAATATGTTTTCTGAGAGTGATTCTACTCATTTATAAATGAAAATATAAATATGCCCATGTTAGTTTGTAGAATGCTTTGTGATACAGGCTTTGAAAAAAACGTTGGTTTTCCTCGGCATCTTTACCAATTGAGTGTTAAGATTTTGGGTTTTGGAAAATGCTGCAGTTCTTGCTGATAGCAGTTATTCTTTGCATGTCTTGTCGCTCAAGTGTGCTTGGTTTTTCAATGCGTAACAGAGACCCACCTTTCCTTCATCTAGAAACATCTGTGTCCATTAGGGCTGAGTAATAAATCGCAAATCAGATCAAGTAGCAGTATGTCTTGCTGCAATATTCTAATCTCAGACAGTGCAACATTTCTTTAACCTCAAATGTGTCAGAATACCGGATAAAAAGCTTCACAGTGGATGTTTTATGCTCTATACCATTTTGACTGTACTCTACTCAACTAGAGAGACAAACTGTTGACAACTGCCTTTGCAAGAGCAACGATCTAAGTGGTGAAAAGTGGCAAAAATGGCAAGAAGTAGCAATAAAATAAAGTTTAAGGTAGCAAAAGGATCAAAAAGTAAGATAGATTGGCAAGACATTTGGAAGAAACTTGGAAATAGTCAGAAAGTAGCAAAAAATATTCTAAAAGCAACAAAGAAAAGCGTAAAGGGGCTGAAATGGGCAAAAAGCAGTCAAGAGTTGAATAAGAAATATAATGGGTTGTTGTCATGCTGTAATTAATGTGAGTGTTCTTTTCAAAAAATGTGTTTGTTTAACAACACATAAGATGGGGAGCCTAAAAATAACTGCAAAATAAATCCCAAATGCAACAAAAGGAAACATAATCGCACTATTGCGAATTGTTCAGCTCTCGTGTCCATGTAGATGATAAACTTGATAATTTTTTTTAAAAGCACATTGCAGATCACCCAAGGTCACTTTCCACGGAAATAAACAAAGCGACAAAATACAATAAAAAGATTAAAAATAATATAATAGATATATAATATGAATATAGATAGATATAGATATATTATATAAATATAATAAATGGTGACAGCTTGTTGAAAAGATGGGTCTTGAGTTTGTTTTTAAAAACTGTCAAGGTTGGACACTGACGCAGTTCCAGGGGTAGATGGCATCAACATAGAAGTTTAAAAGTCTGATGGATTTAAAATTGAGGGACTTAAGTGACCCAGAGGATCCCTCAAAGTGAAGTCCAGCTCTCAACCCCTCACCCACTGACCTCTGGGTGCTCTGGGTGACTTCACACTCATGGTGCTTTTCCACCCTCACCTGTGCTCAGGTTGCAGGTCACTGACCCTCCTGTCGCAGCGAGCTGGGGATCATGTTGTGGGATCATTTCCGTCACATATCCGCTCACCTGTCCCCCTCAGGTTCTGTGTTTCCAGGTCACTCAGTGGAGCAGAAACTCTGCAGAGGGAGGAGGAGGAGGAGGAGGGGGAAGCTTTCTGATGCTTGAGACCTCAGAGGAGGGAGAGATTCAGGCTGAGTGACCTTCTCAGCTCGTTTCACATGTGATGATAACACATCGGCTCCATATTTCACGTCGGGGTGGGGGTGGGGGGTGGCTCTCTGTCAGGATCACGATGTTCGTACCCAGCGTGAGTCAGCCCAGAGAGCCCCATCTGGAGGGCTCAGCTGAACAGAGACGCCTTTGACTGCTGCTGGGGAGGAAGTGGATGAAAGGATGGACAGATGAGGGGGAGTGATGTCAGTGACAGGCGCGATCAGCTGTGACAGCTGGGGACGGATTTCAGAGCACAGAAGCTCTCAGATTTGACTGAATGTGTCAGAGTATCGATATCTGTCAGAGACTGGACGTCAGCTCAAAACTCTCAAAGTAAAATCCAAAACTTCCTCCTGGTTCAGCCCAAAACATCACATGCTCGCTTGTTTCACCAGACAAAACCAGCAAAAATCACTCATCTGAGAGGATGTCCAGATATCGCAGCTTTGTTTTCTTGCCCTGGTTCTTCTTTCAGTACTTTAAAGCTCTCAGGAGTCGGGGCGTCTCTACCCGCTCTGTGAAGGGGTGAGGTGATTTCATACATGGCTCACATTACTATGACAACACACAGATGCACACTCACAACACGCTACCTCATACCCACACACATGCACACACACCCCTGTTTATTCAGCTCACCCCGTCAAACACACACACACACACACACACACACACATGCAGGCAATTAAAGCAGGCCTTGTTCAGTCCTTAGTAATTATATCCTCAGCCTGAGAGCCAATATTTAGTTAATGGTTGAGATAATTGACATCATCAACATTTGGAGCATCAGCAGAGTGCAGCACACCGCCTCCGAGAGTCAGGAGCATCTTTTATTAGTTTTGTCAGATCTCTGTCCAGGTTTTAAAGACCAACACTGACAGATATGACCAAACCAAATGTTCGATCGAAGAGAAATGCACCAGAGCATTTTAGACATGTCGGCTGAATTCATTTTGAGAAAATCACTCTGAGCAAGTTGTACCAAATGACCAGAAGATGAATAATGTATTAAATTGATGGAGATCTGTTTGATGGTTTCGACATTAATCTACCTCAGAAACCTTTGAAAGTTCATTAAAGGGGGCGCACATGGCCGAGTGGACTAGGCCGTGCACCATGAGGTTCACCCTCGGGCGGGTGGCCCGGGTTTGAATCCAGCCTGCGGCCTGTTTCCTGCATGTCACTCCCCACTCTCTCCCCCTTTCCTACTCTATCCACTGTCCTCCACTATCGAATTTAAAGCTTGAAAAGCCCAAAAAAGTAACATTTTAAAAAAGAAGAAAACTCATTCAAGATCTAAAACCATGAACTTAGCCGTCTCATACTGATTATCGGCGCTGATATTGACATTTTGATGCACATCTGTATCAGCCTTTTTATTTTATCAAAACTGCTCATTTTAAAACTGGGTTATTTTGGCCCTCATACAGGTTAGTGTTGTCATAAAGACTCCAGCTTGTCATAAATCAGTTTGGTCCTCCGCCACCTGATCAGGAAGTAAAGAAATAGCATCTAGAAATTAACTTTTTTAGCGGTGATGATCTCATTTGAAGTTCTGCATTATGATTATGTGATGCATTATGACCAGTCATACAACTAGAGATAAGATTTTTTTTCAACATCACTCCGAAAATTTTCACAGTCCCTTCAATGAACATATGCTTAAAGACATTGAAACAAAGTCAAATGTTGGAGTTTGTATCCCTAAAATTTTGAACCTCAGGCTGGTTGCTCGTCTTTTCCCTGATAAGTCTTCTGAGAGAGTTTCAGATCTGAGTCTTCAAAACGCTCCAGCAGTCAGTCACCTCATGACCCCTGACTCCAGAAATAACTCTTCTTTCCTTTTCTGGTTTAATACAAAAAATAATTAAAAGTCTCGGACCCAGGAGGAGAGGTTTTTCCCGTGCTCCTTCAGGAAGAGAGGAGGGATCAGATCAAAATAACAACCTGTGTTTGTTTTTATCTGTTTTTATCTGATACTGATGAAGTTCTGCAGCCACACTGCCAAAAAAAGGTCACACACTCAAATATTGCCTTTAGTTTTGATTACAACAAGCATTTGCTGTGGCATTGTTTTGATAAACTTCTGCAATGTCACAAGATTTATTTCTATCCAGTGTTGCATTAATTTTTCACCAAGATCTTGTATCAATGATGGGAGAGTCTGAGTACTGCACAACCCTTCTTAAACAGACTAACATCTTTGCCACGACCACAGTATGTGTCTTTCTCCATGGTTGTTGAAGAAATAAGGAGTTACTCATTTCATCAGCTGGGGTTAAATAACTTTTTTCCAGCTGAAAGATTATTACCCATGCACTTATTATAGGAAGCTTGTATCTATTTACTTAGTAAAATCCATGTGGCGACTTTGGTCTTTTGGTCTGGCAGTGTATATATGCACCTTGCAGAAATACCTTCGTGTTTAATGCAAGAAAATGTGCTGAAAACTCAAACTTAAAGCGGACATTAAACTTCTATAAGTATTTTATTATTCCTTCCACCTCACTCAGGCTCATTTTCATTCAATTATGCTCTGTAACTCAGGCGCTGGTCACTGGATGAGCTGCCTCTTTGCTTGGCTTCATCAGGTATTAAGAACCAGTTAAGGAGACGTTAATCTCAATCAAGTTAAACACATTAAACTCAGGCTGTTCTATTAATTCCACCCCACAAAGCCTTCAGCAGTTAGCTTAAAGCAGCAGAGTGTTGGAGGGCAGAGGAGAGGATGCTGATGGTGGAGACGGAGCACGGTGCAGTAGGAACCATCCAGGCAGAACTCAAAGCGAAGAAAAGATACAACAAATGATCAAGATTGTTTTTCAGACAAACTAGGCAGGGCGATTAATTGCAAATTAGATTAAATCACAATACAACCTACTGCAGTGTTCTGATCACATACTGGGCAATATTTCTTTCACCTCAAATATGTCAGAATACCAGATGCAATTTTTTTTGCAGTGGATACTCAACCCTGCACAACTAAAGTGACACTTTGTACAACTACCTTTGCAAGAGAAACAGTTTAAATGGTGGAAAGTGGCAAAAATAGCAAGAAGTAGCAATAAAAGTAAGTTCACAATGGGGAAAATTGTCAAAAAAGAGCAAAACTGAGGGGAGAAAATCTGAAAATTGGGAGAAAACTTGGAAAATGGACAGAAAGTAGCAAAACCAAAGCATGACATTTCTGTCTAGATATCCTTTTTTATTGATCTTATGTGATATTCTAACTTCCAGTTCCTTGGACACTGAATTCTGGGTTTTCATTACCTGTAAGCCATCATTTGATCATCAACATTTCCAGAAATAAAGGCTTGAAATAAATCACTCGATGTATAATGAGTGTATCAAATATCTGGTTTCCACTTTGTGAAATAAGTGAAAAATATTGGACGTTTTCATGAAATACTTATTTTTTGAGAAGTAACTAAACATGCAAACATAGTTCCTTTGTGGATTGTTTTTTGTGCTTTTACAAAAATGCTACTTTTCTCCCTGATGTATGTGCTTTCTTATTCAAAACAAAAACAACAATAGTATAAGAATAAACCATCCCCTTTGATTTAGCAATTGATATCAACGACCTGTAAGACAGGGATATTGAAATAATCATACAATAAATTGCAACTGCAATATAGAGAAAAATAATCGCATAAAAACAATCGGGTTGTTTTTTTTAAATTGTTCAGCCCTAGACTAGACCATCAACATTCCACCTCTTGTACAGATTTATATTCAGTCATACAGATTTTAGGACAAACCTTCCTCACCTCTGAGTGAACAGGAGCCTCTTGACTAGAGGTGGGGATATGGATTTATGTTGAATGCACTCAATATTTACAGGTTGTTGCATGTGAGATGTATAAAATGACTTTATTTTGACTATAGAGTTTAAATTGTCAGGTTGTCATATAATTGTTAAAAGACATGAGTGTGTAATTTTCTTCGGACTTTTGTTTCTCTCAGTCTCTTCTGGTGCTCCTCTCACTCCTCGGGCCATCCAGAAAACTCTTCTGCGCACATAATCTTTTTATCATGAGAGGAAGGAAAAAATGCGCCTACATAGCTCATCAGTTGTGGTGTGTGCATTTTTGGGCTTGTTTTTTACAGTGTAGCTGCTTATTTGGGCTTGCTTCTCTGCTTGTATGATCCCTGGCTGATTGTCTTTCAGCTCTATACACCAAAAAGAAACAAACAACGACATTTTCTGCTCTCTCCTCTCACTCAGTCCACTCATGCACACTCTGCCTAAATATACATAAATATTCTGCAACTGAAAATATGTAACCACATGAAGTTTAGTTTGAAATAGTTAAACTTAACCTGATTTTAATTTTTCCCATTTGCTTCCATTTCTGTTGAAATATCTGTTTAAATCATTACACTGGTGTCATTTAATGCATCAAAGAATTGAATTTCACATTTGAAAAGTGATTCAGAGGAGAAAACAGAATATCCAGATATACATTGTGTATTGTGAATCATTAACTATGAACAGAAGAGAGCTATCAGCTTTTTAAAGCGTGTCTTCTTCAAAAGATCCTCTAACTTGGGTAATTTTCCAAAGACCTAAACCCTTTCCTTGACCCTTATATGTACAGCACTTTGTTTCAGCTTTGGCTGTTTTTAAAGTGCTTTATAAATAAAGTTGCATTGAGTTGAGTTGAGTTGAGTTTCCAAATACTTCAATTCTCATATTGACCTTTAACCTCAATCTTCAAAAGGGTTAAACCTCGATGAGAATAATCTGGACACAGTGATCTGCTCTTTTTTTATCCAGGAGCAGCTAATCCATTTATTTTGTTCTGGCTTTTCAAAGAAACACAGGATTGGATTAATATCTGATCTGGAGATGGATATTTGAAAAACACCAAATCCAGATGACCAGAGCTCTGTGAAAGACTGTGGATACTGACTTTGTCCAAAGGAGGTACAAAAATCCTCACAAAAGAAAAGTTCCTCGCAGATTTATGAAACAATATGTTGTATAGTTTGCAGGGACAGAAAATAATATCAGCCTTGTTTATCTTTCTTTGCCACCTTGGCTAAAAGTTTTCCCATATCAAGTTCTGTTGATCCAGACTGGATTGGAATCCTTTTTACACTTTATTACTTAAAACTTGATTTTCTGTGGCATCTTCTTGCATGATGTTGCACAGCTCACTGAGTTAGACGGGCACAGACTGATGGAGGGTTTAACAGCCCACTCCCACTCCACACTCACAGTGGTCAATCCTCAAACTGCGACACACTCAGGTTTCCTGAATGAGAATATGGAGACGGCACGCTCGGCGGTGTCTCTGACAGGCCTCGTGTTGCCTGACTGCTCACCATTGGGCTTCCTCCGTCTCTTGTCCCACTGTTGTGTTTGCAGAGTGGTGAGAATGACCGCTGGAGTTTAGAGTCTTTCTGCAGGTTTCCAAAGATTTAAGGGAACGTAACAGGAAGCAGAGCTTGACTTTGGATAATCCAAATCCTCCACATCAGAAATACAACCGCACAACTCTCATCCTTCACTCCATCACTTCTCCTGTAGCAGGTAGACTGAGTGTGAGGTGGTAAATCAAGATTCAGACACATTTCCATTACCATCACTTAAACGCTGTGAGGTGTGGAGTCACTCTGACAGCAGTTATTCTGCAGAAATACGACAACAGGAGTTGAATCAGGCAACTGGATGCAAAAGGAAAGTGGTAGTCATGATGTATGTATGTGACTTTTTGTTCTGTTTGTGAGGATAAATGGTGAAAGAAATGCACCACACAGCCTCATTTTGCTACCGAGTCATCTCTGTGTGTGTCAGAAAGCTCTTGACGAAGCAAAATCAAGAGGAATTAACAAAGCAGTGTTCATAACAGGAGCTGTTTGAACTGTCTAAATGCTCAGAAAAATGTGCTTTAGGCTTTCTTTTTGTATTTGCTTCAGCCTAATGTCCACTGGAACGTCCTGTCCCACAATCCCTTTCACCAGGTGCATTTACAGCGGTGCACTTCAGTGACATCTGCTCCGTGGAGAAGCTTAAGTGCATCTGATTGTCTTTGAACAATAGCAGCTTTTTTTCTCCCACCGCTACAGGTTCTCCTTCAGGTTCACCTTGACCTCAATTTTCCTTTCATTCAGGTGAAGAAGAAGTTCTCGGAAAAGGTTGGAAAATGAAATCAGCACAGAGTTTGAGCATCATGTTTCCATTTCTGTGATGCTGATTCAAGGATAGATGCTGACACTGTGCTCCTACTACACCTAGATTTGAGAAAGACCTAAATATTGCAATAAAAATGGAAATGACAACACCAAAACCTCAATAAAGGAACCCTAAAATCCAAAACGTTTTCGCCTCTCATGAGGTGGTTTCCCAGAAGTTTTAATTTGGAAGTTTATTGCAAGCGAGCGCTGGAAATAACTTTTTCTGAAAAATGTCACTAGTCGTGAATAAAGGATGCCTCTGTGAACTCCTTGACCATGATCCTCTCCCAGAAGTCCCTAGTCATAGGCCCTATTGGTACAGGATTAGCTTTATAATTTGTATTAATTGCAAAAGATGTTGATGTTTTTAATCCCGTCTAAATGGACCATGTCTGTAATATGGGTATATAATATGAGTAATAATGGAAACTGAAAACCGGTTCCTTTTAAGAATTGATAAGAAATGGTCCAATCCAGCAACTTTATAAGGCTTTATTCTCAACGATTCTCTATTGAAACTAAACACAAATACATTACTCTCTCACATGACGTTCAGATTCAATACCTTCAACATGTTATACATTTACTGTAATAAAAAACATATATAGAAAACAATGCCCGATGCTAACGTATGTAGGAAATTGCATTGTTATGGTAGCCGTTAGCACAGATCAGTATAACTTTGGTTTTACAGTAGAATTTCGACTTTCATCACAGAAATGTATCACTCAAACTTTTTGTGAACAATACATAAAACTAAAAAAATGGACAATACTAACAGTTAAATGCTTTCCTAACAGGAAGTGCAGACTCCTGGCAGAATAAAAAAGTACATCATTGTCACCTGATGTGCGATTTTTGCTTATTTTTATTTGTTCATTTATATCGGTATCTAAATCCATTGACCAATTTTGTGTGTTTACTTATAAACTCGATAAGATGTTGATGACACTGAAAACCTGTAAAGCTACTCTTTGTAAACAGAAAATTCAAAGAAGGAATTGATGAGTGAAATAGATGAAGATCAGACCAATAAGCAAAATCTTGAAGGTCACTGATATATTAAGTCGTATTAATACCCATTCTTACTCCCAAATTTGTTAAGTAAAAATTCCAGGGCAAATCACTGACTATATTTCAAGACAGGTGTGTCCTTTGGTAATATTTATCACACAGGAACAGTAGTTCTATATACTATAATTTCTAAGCCACCCCAAAAACTGACTTCAGGGGATGATTCTAAGATTACCAGAGATGCCGTACGCCATGAAGGTAATGCGAGTGGGCCACCATATCATTTTCAAAATAGCTTGACTTTTAATTTTTCGGACATAAAAGTGGCTCCTGAGTTAGAAAAGATTGGAACCACTGTACTGGACTGTATAAAACTAAAAGTGGCCACTGTCATCTTTAAATGTCCTCTGCCTTCATCTGTTGACAACGGCAGCAACAACAGTAACAACTATTAAAATGACAGTTCAGCTCTTAAATTGTTTGTGGTATCCATGGTTACCGCCGGTAACAGTCCTACTTCCTTCTTCCTCATCCTCTCCAACTGAATCTTGCAGGACAAGATTTTTCTCAAGTTGTGCACAATTTTAGTCGGAAACACCAGCAAGGCGTAATCGTACTTAACCAAAACTTGAGAATTATTATATTTTGTGAAAAAGTCTCATTGAAATGCAACTACTGAGACATGCAGAGGTTTGAAACAGATCGTTTGCATGTGAACAGTGTCAGAGCGCACTGCTGTGTGGCAAACATAAGCATCCTGTGCATCTTTTGCTTCATGTGTTTGAGCTTTGATGGGAAAAAACCTCCTAAATTCACAGGTTTTGTAGCAGTTGGAAAACAATACCAAAGATGCAAAATCCACCATAAGGATTCATCCTCAGGGGACCATAAATGTCCATTAACCCAACATTATTTGTTGAGGTTTTCAGCCTGAATTTTGATCTGATGTTCTGCTTTTATCCTGGCACTGCTGAGTACTTTAGAGCTGTAGGTTTCCAGCTGGTGTAGTAAAACAGGTCATTTCTCCTCTTTATGAATCCTCAGGAGCAGAGAGGAAAGCTTAACAAACCATGAAGCTTTAAAGATGAATAATGCACAGTTTTGGAAAGTCCTGGAGAAGTCCTGGAATTTAAAAACAGAGCTGCAGTGGGAACCCTGTTTACGTCTGATCGGAGTCTCTGAGGTTATTTTGGTCTTTTCTCAGCAGACCCAGCCATGTTTCCTCTGTCTCCCATCTGCACGCTTTGCTCTAAAACCCTTTGTTTTATTTCGTCTTTGTCTTTTCCAAACTCCATTCTCCCTCTCTCTCCTCTTTGGTCACACTTTGATGTTTTTTTTTTTTTGTTCACACTTTGTTCCGTTTACTCTAATTCTCCGTCTCCCTCCTGCTGTGCCGGGAAGAGAACAACGATTTGTTGACAACATGCTCCTGGAAACCCATCAAGAGTGATGACAATGTATCCCCTGTGATTTTATGTGTGTGTACGTGTGCATAAACTCGTGTGTGTGTGTGTGTGCATGCAAAGTGATGGGAGCCACTGAGGGCCCTCTGTCTCCCAGTATCACTCCGCTACTGGTGCCACGTCGCTCTGGGAACACACACCACCTCACCACAGCTGCCAGTCAGGAGATTGTGTGAGAGACAAAGCACACGCAGCGCTCCAACACCTCACTGAGCTGTTTGCATGATTTAAAAAACAACTTCAAAATCCAACCAAGTGACTTTTTAAATGCTGTGCACCTAGTTTCATCTTTTTAGTTCCACCTTTTCAGACATTATCCTCAGTATGAATGTCATTTTTGTGAAATGTCAGGGTTCTGATTTTCAGTCACTTTTCAACCTCAATTCCAATAAAGTTGGGACATTGTGTAAAACCTAAAAACAGAATACAATGATTTGCATATCTTGTATAACCGACATTAAATTCAATACACTGTGAGGACAAGATAATATTTTTGCAAATATTCCCTCATTTAAATGCCTGCAACTTGCTCCTAAAAAAAAACTGGGCGAGAGGCAACAAAAGACTGGGAAAGTTGAGGAATGATGAAAAAAACAGCTGTTTGGGTCATTCCACCGGTGAACAGGTTCATTGTGAAACAGGTGAGTGTCATGATTGGGTATAAAAGGAGCACCCTTAAAAGGCTCAGTTGTTTAAAAACACATGGGGTGAGGTTCACCACTTTGTCAATAACTGCATAAGCAAATAGTCCAACAGTTTAAGAGCAATGTTTTTCAACATACAATTGCAAATGATTTAGAGATGTCATTGTGTACAGTTCATAATATCATTGAAAGATTCAGAGAAGCTGGAGAAATCTCTGCATGTAAGCAGCAAGGCCCAAAACCCATATTGAATGGCTATGACCTTTGACCCCTCAGGCGGTGCTGCATTAAAAACCCATATAACTGTGTAAAGAATACCATGCAAAGACAGATATCAACAATAGACGGAAACGCCACAGCCTTCTCTGGGCTTGAGCTCATCTGAGATGGACTGAGGAAAAGTACAAAAGTCTGCTGTGGTCCGAAGAGTCCACATTTACAACTCTTTTTGGAAATCATGGATGTGGTGTCCTTCAGCCCAAAAAGGTAAAATAGACGATAAGGGTTGTTCTTAGTGCAAAGTTCATAAGCCAGATATGGTATGAGGGTGTGTTCATGCCCATGGTATCATGGGTAACTGTCACATCTGTGAAGGCAGCATTAATGCTGAAAGGTATATACAGGGTTTGGAGCAACATATGCTGCCATCCAAGTCATGTCTTTTTCAGGGGCATCCCTGTATTTTAAGCAAGACAATGAAACCAAGACACATCTTGCACCTGTTACAACAGTGTGGCTCAGTAGTGAAAGAGTGCCTACCTAGACTGGGCTGCAGTCCAGATCTTTCTCCCATTGAAAATGTGTGGCTCATTTTGGAGCATAAAATACAACAACAGAGACCCTGGACTTTTGAGCAACTGAAATCGTCCTTCAAGATTGGTGAGCTCCAAAGCTTCAACAATTAGTGTCCTCAGTTCACAAAAGCTTATTGAGTGATATTAAAGGAAAGGTGTTGTAACACAATGGTAAACATGAACCTGACCCAGCTTTTTAGGAATGTGTTGTAGGCATCAAATTCAAAATGAGTGAATATTTCAAAATAGAAATAATAAAAAAATGTTTAGTCCATCAGTTTGAACAATCAATACCTTATCTTTGTAGTGTATTCAGTTGAATATCGGTCAAACAGGATTTACAAATCATTGTATTTTTTTTCATTTCCATGTTACACAATGAACCAACTTCAATGGAATTGGGGTTGTTCATTTAAAGCTCAGGTTGTTGCGCAAAGTTGCAGAGAAACTTTCTCAGTGACTTAAGACTTTCTCTTCAGATGAGGAGTGTGTGAGACTTCTTAGTTTGACCTCTTCTTGTACAAACTGCAAGAGCCCCAGAAGACAGAGAGAGAGAGACAGAGAGACAGAGAGAGAGAGTGAAAGAGGAAGATGGAGAGTGATGTTTGTGAGAGAGTGTTCATGTCATTAGAGTTAATGCGACTGATGTGGGATTAAAACAGCGACCTTCACTCCCGAGGCGTGGAGGTTTCCAGCTCTGGAATTAAAAGAGGAGAGCATAAAGAGGATTCCAGATCTGAATAACTGAAAACACTAACCAGAGTGAAGCTGCTGAGGACGAGGAGGGAGAAGATAACAAATCAGTCCAGTTTAAAGAAACCGCTCACACCAAAAAAACACAAACACATCATCTACACTACGTCCTTCTCTCAGCGAGTGTTTGTCTGAGTTTCCTCCAAACAGGAAGATGATTTTTCTGCAAGCAGGCAAGGAAACACTGAACATGGCTGACAGGTTGTAGAAATGTGAAGACTTGGCTTGAGGGGAAATTCTGAGAAAGGAGGATCGAGGAAGGAAAGGAGGGAGTTATTCAGGCATATGTAGAGAGAGAGAGAGAGAGAGAGAGAGAGAGAGAGAGAGAGAGAGAGAGAGAGAGAGAGAGAGAGAGAGAGAGAGAGAGAGAGTGTGTGTGTGTGTGTCAGCTCAGTGGTGCATGTTGTTCACCTCAGGGTGCAGAGATTGGTAAAAACTCCTGAGACTGCATGTCAGGTTGTTTTCTGTTTGGGGTTCAGTCAAAAGTGAACAACACATGGTACTATACATTATTTTTGTTTACCTCGTTGAAAATTTTCACTTCAATGGAAAAGAAGGAGTAAACTAATGTTTTGGTTATGAAGCTACTTTGTTGTCTTTGGGTATCTTTGGGTATTTTTGAAGTATCTCTTGGAGGATGGGTAGGAGGTCCTCTTTTTGGGTTTTGGGGTTTTGGGCACCCAACTTTATTTCACACTTTCTAGGCTAAAGGCAGCGGCTTGCAGATCTGTGTTTTGTTTAGCTTTGTCTTCAGTCACAACGGGCTCTCACTCTGTTTTCAGCTCTAAGTTTGGATAATCTGATCGCCCATTTTATTCTTTATTTCACCACTTCCTCCCCACGGTGTATGATTTCATGAGCAGTCATGAAACTTGAATCAGTTGTAGTTTAATGTCACAGTAAAGCATTACTTAAAGTTTGCTTTGCTTCCTGCAGAAATCGCCCTTTTCCTCTTTACAAGGTGGACCATCTTCACATAATGCATTGTGCTTGTTCTAGAAATGTCTCTAAACATTACTTTTCATTGATTCATGTCTCTGGAAAGAGAATCAAGCCTTAAAAAAGCAAAACAGAGGAGGAGGACTCTGAGCCACTGGGCGTCTACTAAGCCTGTGTGTGAACCACTGTCTCTTTGGCTCCGGGTGCAGGCTGGAAGGGAGCAGTGTGTTCACATATTTAATAATTATTCCTGTAATATTATTTGGATGTGGAGGGAAACTTAAATGATGGAACCTCTGTGTAGGAGAGCAGTATTAAAAAGTGAGAAGAATCACTCGCAGGAAATATCATAGATTATAGATTATTGATAATTAACAGTTATGAACATGATTAAGACTCTTTGCAAACACAAATAGTGTTTGGGGAGGAAGAGAGAGACAGAGGTAATTAGGTGAGAGTCTGTTCTCATCATTTCAGGGAGAGTCAAGGAAGAACTTAGCTGAACAGAGTGAAGCAGGAAACTTTAAAAAATATCGCAATGTCATTGTTTCACAATATCCTGCAGCCCTGGTCTGTTTCACTTGCTGCAAACTACAGATGTTTCCAAAGATCAGGAATGAAGCTGGTACCTCTCAGACTGGAGAGGTGTATCAGCATGTGAAATGCTTGGCGAGCTGCTGAACGAAGAAAGCTTGTATGCTTTCAAAAATGATATCAGTCTCTTACAGCTTCTGCAAACTGCAGGTTTCCTGAGTTTTCTCCTCTGCTTGAGCAAGTCTGTAGAGAGAGGAGGAGCTCATGAGCTCATGTTACTCATATGGACATGTGTTGGTGGAGGAGTCTGCAAGCTGCATAGATAAAATTTGCAGCATGACAATAGAAATGAAGTGAAACTTGAAGCTTTAAATCAGTTAAATCATTCATTGTGCTGATGTCATGATGGAAACATCCCAAACAGGCAAAGAGACGGCTCTCTGCAGACACTTTACATGACTCATTGGTGATGAAAGAAAGGGAGTGTGTTTTCTCATGAAACCAGGGAGAGAAGAAGTCAGACCCAAGATTACAATAGATGGTTTAGGGTTTGTTTGGATTGAGTACCTGTACATAAAATTTGTCTAGACGGTGCCAAAAACTACTCTTCTACTCTTAATGCTAAGCTAAGCTAAGCTAAGCAGAGTGGTTGATGATTTTAATTTACCAGAATATGTGAAAATGAGGAAGTTCTTCCTCTGCAGTCTTGAGTCGACTAAACGCTCCTGTGGTTCGCCCCAAAGACCCCAGGGGCTTCATTCCTCCTCCGTCCACATCTTGACTCTGAATTTAAAAAGGGATTTCCTTTTTCTGTTCCAGTTTCAACAAACAAAGCAGAGAAGAGTAAAAACAAACCCACGAGGGTCTTCTTTGCTCCCAGTAAAGAGAGAAATGTTGTGTCTCCCGTCGGGCTCGGAGGCATTTTATCTCCTATTTTGCTCTGCCAGCAGCGCAGGAATGTCACTAATGATGTTATCGGGATGTGCAGACCGAATTCTTCCTCATTTATTCTGAGCTGAACCCAGACCAGCTCTGTGAGGGGGGGGGTCAGGGTCCAGAAAGTGTCAGGATGAAGCAGGTTAACATGATCATGGGCTCAGTCTGTAAAAGTTTCCATCACATTCGACTGTTTTCTGACACCAGTGCTTCATCATTACGCTGTGATGAGTGTGTCCACATGAAGACAAGGGGTGTGTCCTGATTTACCAGAAGTTTGGCCCGACTGTGTGTATGTGTGTGTGTGTGAGAGACAGAGAGACGGGCATGTTTTGGCTCTTTTAAAGCGGAGGAATGCTGTGCGGTTGCCAGACTCTGCTGCTGTGACTTCACTTGGACGAGCGGAGATCCCAGACGCCACACACACCTGCTGCCATGGCAACCACATACACGACCCATACACCCCCTTCTCTGTCTCTCAGGCACACACCCTCTGAACCCAACCCAATACCCTGTACTCTACGCCCAAAACCCTGAATCCTCACACACACATAAGTAATGTTTGAGTCTCTTCAGAGATAATTACACAGAAGGTAGAGTGGATTTTATCAGTGTGTGTTTGTGTGTGTGTTTGTGTGTGTACAGTGAAAATCCAGATGAGATTGTCCTGTTTACTCAGGGCTGTAATTACAGTCAGTGTTTGATATTAATGAGCGACTCTTTCATCACTCAGGCTTCCTGAGCTGAATTAAAGCCTCAGACACAGCTGAGCTCAGACAAACAGCTCTGCGCCCAAACCACTGAGTGTATGTAAAGATGGACGACACATTTTCCCCTACCTTATGCGAGTGAAGCCGAAATGTTCCATTTACCTTAACATCTCCCTCTGGTGGTGTTTTCCATATATGAGTCATCATTAAAACAATAAATCAACCTTTAATTATGATGTGGTGCCATTTTTAGGTTACAGTCTGGTTAGTGTATACTGAATATTTGGTTATGTGAATTAGAAACCCCTTCAGAATGACACCCGTTCTGTTCACCATGACAGGATTTTAATCAGATCTTCATGCCATATACATTCATCTGTATTTATTCAACGTATTATCTTCATTTTTTAAGACGTCAGTGTTTTATAATCGCCTCAGTTGTTGTTGCTACCTCGCAGGTTAAACTGCACTTTTTAGGACAGCGTCAGCAGTGACGTAAGTGCTGGCGTCCAGATGGCTAGTGATGTCCGCCTGTTTTTTATTGTCCATCTCACTCTGAAGCCCTCCACTGGGGAATCATCAGGGAGCAATCAATGGGAGTGTGATTCAGACACAGCGAGAGTCTGGGATCAGCTGAGGTACTGACGTCACACCTCTTCTTCAAATCATAAGTGCAAAAAACTGCAGCTGAGGCTACCTCCAAAGCACAGGAACCATCTCTGAGAATGATTTTACCAACCTCTGGACCTGTCCTTGCTGTGAAGTGTCCAGATATACCTTTTGGTTGTGAGTCAGGGCTTTAACATTCCTGTTTTGATTCTGTTATTGTGAATATTCAGGTGTAATAAGTCACTGCTGATTAGACGGACAGGTTGGTGACATTAACAGTTCATAAATATGGATGGCGTGCCTCCATGATCTCATAGTTTACAAAGAGATACCAAAATATCAGCAGAACAGGTGCTGACATAGCACTGATGTCCTGGAGCCAGAGCTTTCTGGAGCTGTGGTGTAACAATTCACCTTTATTAAAATTCATAAAGTAAAATGCTGCAATGCTAAGGCAGGCCAATGGGCTCTTGCCACCAAAAAAAAGAATAGATCCATTGAATCTAATAAACTTTTTCTAACCACACTGGTTAGAAGGATACCATTTTTAATAAACGGAAAAAAGAACACTTCACAATCACAGCCAACCTGAATAAGTAGTGTGCCATATCATACCATCCATAGTAATACCAGTACATCCTTTTGGATGATTAAAAAATTGTCATGTTGCGATATTTATGCACTAGGGTGGCTGGTTTGGATTCAAAGTGTCGGGGTCTGGGGCGGGGTGGAGGGTTAGTGTTAGGAGAGAGGGACATTTTTTTGAGTTACAGAGGTGGGAGAGAAACAGCATGTGCCAAAGGGAGTTTTGATCAATTTACTTTTAGATTGTTTGTATTACATCATTGGTGTGAAGCTAACTCTGTAAATCCTTGATGATACCTGATGGTTTTAAAAATAGTTGTACAAAAACACCTGAGAATTTCCTATATCTTAATGCGATTGTATTAGGAGTTGTATTTTACAGTGTTGTGTGCTGAACTCATACATTGGCTTTTGAAAAATGAAATTTATATTTGCATTCTGAGTTATGAATATGATTTGATGCATGTCAGTTGTTTAAACAGTAAAAATAAAAAATCCTTTCTTGGGTTTCTTTTTTTTCTTTTGCAACTTTAGGTCAAGTGTTCATACATTAAATCAAAATGTATGAATAACTGTAAAATCACCCAGGTGAGGCTTGCTGAAAAATGCTAAAAACGGTGGGGTAAACCATTTTTTTTAGATGAAATATCGGGGTGAAATCAAACGTGGTCAACATTTGACCCTTTGAACCCAGGGGGCTGATAAAGTTACCAGCATGACATTGGGCGTGTCACTTGAAGCTGAAACTGATGACTGTTTTATTTTAAGGGTTTGCCGCTAAGAAAAGACAATAACAGAGACACCGTCCTATAATGCTTTCGGGGAAACCAGAGCTCTACTGAAAAATATCAAAACAAATGTAATATTACTATTCTGGTTTGATTGTATGCATTAAAGCATCATCTCTAAGGTGAAATATGGAGATATGTATAGTACATCGTAGTATGGCCTGAAATATAGAGATTTGAAGAAAAAGGCCATATCACTCAGCTGTAACCTGAATGACACTTTACCACGCCGCTACTGTCTCATAACTAAACAGAAACTACTCAGTCCAGAAACCAAAGAAAACGCCCATAAACCCTGGTAATCCATCAAAGGTAAATCCAAAGTAATCCACAGGTTTAAGTGAGTCCTATCTCAGTTCTTAGAAGTTTAAATCCAAATGAAAAGAACTAGAAGGGTAAAACGAAGGAGGATGTGTTTGCGGTGGTTGCCGCTTAGCCACAGAAACTTGAGGTAGCTTCGGTACACGGGCTTCAAGCTCTTGGATTCCTCCTGATCCAACTTGTAAAAAAGCATAATCCGCTTCAGGGGTAAAATCCGACCGCTGTTTGCCTGTCACTCTCCATGGGAGTGGTTGCTCACAGAAAAGGTGACAAAGAATGTGATAAATAATAACAACATCCACACCAAAAGAGAAAAAAATTACTCTGATGTCCATATCCCCCTGCTAAGCTGTCCTAAAAATATTGTGCTCACAACCCCACCAAAACAGAAAAATATAAGTTCAAACCAAAATAAATACATTCCTCCTTTGAGGCTGGCAGTCATATTTTTTCCTTAGTGGGCCCAACAGTGGTGCAAAGGTTATGACCAAAACACTCTCTGTGATCTCAGGTCAAAGGTCACTGGAGCATTGTATGATAAGTCCAAAGAGGACGTATTTAATTTTCTAGTTTGACAAATATCCTCTGTATTATAGTTACAGATGTGGCTTGTCATTCTGTACAGCAGCCAACCAGCAGAGAGAGCTCTTAATGTTTTGACTTCACTTTTGCTGAGCTTTCATAAAAGTCAAACCATCCACAGAAGAAAATACAACTGTCAGTCTGTAGTTGGTGGACTAAAACTGTAACTATAAACTATAACTATATCACCATAGTGAGATGTCAGACTTTGTCAGACCTGTGGCTGCTAATATAACTGTGGTCTTATAGTTATTGGGCAGATCGTAACTGTTGGAGAGAAATGCAGGAAATGATCATGTGACGGTTTCTCCGATCATTGGAAACTCTGACAAACAGTATGGCTCTATTAGTCAAACTGTGTGTGTGTGCGTGTGTGTGTTTCCACTGTGTTATGAAGCTGTTTTCAGGTTAATTACCGGAGTTATCACCTGCTCGACTTTCTAACGAAGACAAACAAACATGTCTTTTCTAAACTCTTCATTTCCTGTTAACGAAGGCGAAACCCTCTCACTTTTTATGCTGCTGCACTCGTTCGTTGCCATGGCTACAAACGATTGTGCATTGATGTACAGATTGATTGGGAGCTCGCCTCCTTGACATTTCTGACAATCAGCTCACAGATTGCAGAAATAATAGCGGAGTAATTGTTGCCTGGCTTGTGTCTGCAGAGATGCAGCAGCTGTTTTCATGTATCAACAGTCCTAATGCTAAGCTAAGCTAACTGATTGCAGCTCAGAAACAGAGTAAATATGACCCTGATCATGTCAAGGTGCGAGAGATTCTCCATCGCTCTCTCTGCCTCTCCTCTGTAACCTGATGGTCGTGTCCTTTTCCAGCCTTGCTGAGTGAGACTGAAGAGCGCCGTGGTGATGACATGTTGGGCTCAGAGTGTGAGACACAGGTGGACAAGGGCTGTCAGGTGCTTCTGAAGGCTTAAATCCCTGCTTTGAATCCTGTGGAAAAAAAAAGAAATAGAGAGACATGTCAGGGTGGAAATCACTTCTCCAGCATCCTCCTTTGGGGATAGATCCAACTAAGGATGGAACATTTTTTGAAAAAATCTTGACTTGGAGCATGTGTGTCATTTGGATCATTTGATTTATTGCTTTTTTTCGTTTGTTTTACTGCTCAGTTTGAGGCGCATGTAAGGTTCCAATCATAATCTTGCTCAACCCAAGGTGGAGGAGTGAAGCAGGACAGTTGAGGAAGGAAGCGTGTGTGTTGTGGACAAGGCTAGCAGAGCTGACAAAAGGAGTTAGAGTATGTGTCTGTGGGATTGTATGGTTCTGCTGTATGGGAACACTTTGGATTCAGTGTGGGCTGTGATGACAGCTGTGGTGGATAAAACTGCCACCATATGCAAGTCGTGTTGCTTTTTCGCTGTATTTGGAGACTTTTCAGACCTTCTAGACGAATACAGCAACTTTCTTGGAGTTTGTAGACTCTGATGTGAAAGCATGTTTTGAGCTTACTCTCCCGTGGGTGCTGCCGTGGGCCCCTCCACTCTCCAAAACACTCACAGGCGGACAAGTCCTCCTCGCCGGCAGCAGTCCCTCTCAGCTGCCACCAGAGGAGACGACTGCGTTCTAAGGAATTGCTCACATGCTTGTCTCTTTGAGGTCACTTTTGATGGCCCCAGGTCCAGATAAAGGAAGAGGGTACATATTTGGACATAAAAAACAAGAATTGACAAAAGAAAGTTCATTTGCAATTCTAAACGTATTTGCAGTTTGTTTTACCTGCTTTCTGTCTCTCCCCTGTTGTTCCTTTCTTATACAGTGTCTATGACAACTACATGCTTATCATTCAAATTAGGCAATGGCTTCATTAAGCGACTCTTGGTGACTTCTGGGGCAGCCAATAGCAACTTTCCCTACTGAGGAGTTGGCATGTTGAAACTAGCAATGTGTCACCCAGCTTTAATGATGTATCAAATGGAAAACTGACTCTGTATTTCAGGCTTTACTTTGCGTCACATAATTGGTGTTACAAAGAAAATAGTCAACGGTTAATTCTTTGGGATATATGGGGTGTTTAAAAAAAACCAATGTACAACGAACTAATCGAACGATGACCACAAACTGTGATAAGATCCAAGCTGTGGATTTTGTGAACTTTTCCATCCCTACATCCAACACATTCTGGTCCGTGTTTTACACCATAAATGTTCCCTCTGTCTCTTGTGCTCTGGATTCAAAGTGGAATCTTCTCTGTGTGAAATCACTAGCACTATAAACAGAACCAAAAGCAGAAGGACAATCTGTCCTTGTTGCCCAAAAATGCCTAAAAAGAACTCTTCTGATAGATGTGAAAATCGAACTGTTGTGGCACTGCACCTGTTTTGGATTGCAGGAAATGATGATGATTCATAAAGTCCAAAAACCGAGTGTCCCACTTGGTATAAAATAAACCTGAAAGAGTTCACCCTGTTAGAAAGATTGTTCCTCATCTCTCTCTGGTTCTCTTCTTTCTGTCTGAGTAAAGCAGATTTTCAGGGTCAAGTTTATCAATACTGTTTCCATTTTGCAGAGACCAAATTTGCTCATATCTTTTAATTTTTTAACTAAACTCACTTTGAATCCTTCTAAATAAGGGACAAAGAGACTCCTCAGAATTTATCTGTGTTCAACGCTAAAGAGCTCAATTTGCATTCAGAAACTCAAGAATGACCCATTCTTTCATTAAGAAGGCATTAAGTGCGTTTTTCACACCTGAAAATAGTCTGGAGCAAAATGCACTTTACTCCTCCCGTCTGATGACTCAGCCTTTAAATATTAAGATCAAATGTTTGTGAGCCACAGGAACTAATAAAAGAAGGAAGCATGAGGAGATGGACAAATAGCCGATGAGTTTGGAACTTTTTAAAGAGATTTACCATCAATCAGGGAAAAACTGAACTATGTCAGATTAGACTTTTAAGCCTTTCACCTTGTGGGAACAGGATTCGTGCTACATGTCGTGGTGGTGCTTTTTTTTTCCACAAAATGATCAAACAGTCTCTCATCAGATTGAATGTTGTGTAGTTTTGTTATGTAATGTGAAGAAAGGAGCTGGACTCAAGTCTGATGTTCTCTGTCGACTTTAATCCAACACTCCTGACATCCCGACAAGAATCTGCAATTTCCCCCTCAGCTTATGTTGCATGATTTATCATTTCTATATAAAACGTCCAACCAAAAGCTGGGCTGCGTTCCTCATGAACGCCGTCCACATGGTATGCAGCCGGCTGACGTCATGAGCAGTATGTGGAAACTCGCGCACGGCCAAACTCTGCCTGTTTTCAAAGACAAACACTGAAGTTTGGAGGGAGAGAGGCGGCAGCTTGAGTGTGAAGAGGCTGGCTCTGTGTCCCGAGAGAGCCAAATGTTCATTTTATACATGCAGATTTACCCAGAATGCTTCACTTCTGAGAGTCCTGCGAACAGATTGTTGATGTGATGCTTGTCCTCTTGACCTGAAGGAGATTCTCCAGAATTTTCCTTCGTGAAAAAGTAAACAAGTGTGTGAGAGGAGCAGCTCAAACATCCTTTTTCTGCGAGTGTGTGAAAGCAGAGGGACACCACCAAAAAGCCACAGCAGGATGTCTGCGCGTTTACACGGACAATACTTCTTCATTCCCACTGAAGGTACAGTGTCAGGTGTTTACATGAACACAGGAAAGCACCCAGAGAGACTTCTCTTCATGATTCCACCTTCCAGATTGTTTCTGGTGAACAGTGCACCATTACCCAGAAGAAGAGGAGTTTGTAGTCCCTATGGTTTCTCAGGAGAGCCCGTGGAAGCAGGATTTGAACAGTTTGGTTGTGATGGGATCTTAGGAACTCTTTGTAACACTAAAATGGTCCTTCCTGTACGTCAGCTGTGACCTTTAACCCTGAGGGAGTTCATCTCTGCTTGGTTTCCTTGGCTACAGAGCAGGGAAAAATAATGGCCTCCCTGACTTCTTCATCTGTCTCTCTTTTCTCCGATAAACAGCCTCCCTTTCTTCTCTTCTGTAGACTTTTGGAGGTGCACTGTCGGGCGCAAAACTCTTGTTTCTGCAGGAGTGTTAGGTGGAGAAAATGTCACGTTAACCCCTTACATCCTACCTAATTCTGGCCTGTATGCCATTATATTTTTCGAAGCCTATAAATGAAGAAACACAAGGTCAGAATTCACTAGTGACACCTCATTTAAAGGATTCAAATCTCCAAATTCAGAGAATGTCATGTTTTAACATTTAGCTGAAGTCCCAATAGGTTGAATGTGGCCAAAACACTTTTTTACTTTGTTTTTTTTAATAACCATTTTTAAAAATAAGTAACTTCAAGATGCCTAATGCCTAGGGTGACCATACGTCCTCTTTTGCCCGGACATGTCCTCTTTTAAGAGGCTGTCCGGCCTGTCCGGTCGGGGTTTATAAAGTCCTTAAAATGTCTGGGTTTTTGATCTTGCCTAGCTTGAGCGCGTCACAGAACAGTGTATTTATCATTCACGTTTCCATAGAAACACGCTCTGAGAGGTGGAGTTTGAGCCGAACCCCGGAACGTGTATTCATTAATTCACAAATCAGTACAGAGGCGCTCCACGCTCCACACTCACTCGCAGGCTGACAGGCAGGTAGGAACACTGCGAGAGAACACTCAAACGGAAAGAAAATGCCGAAAAGTAAATGTCATTTCACTGATGAAATGTGAAAAAAGTTCCCCTGTTTTCGTCCGGGTCGGGACAAATGGGAGGCAGAATGTACAGTCTGCAAAGCTGGAACTTATATCTCCGTGGCTAATAATGGTTCCAACGATCTGCAAGCCCATATCACCACAACAAAACATTGAAGAATAGGCTACCTCTCTTTTTTCTTTTTGTTTAATATTTTGAGGCATTACTTCTATTTTTACGTAATTGATAATTGGGAGGTTATCTTGAAGAATGGTTCTCTACCTCACTTTTCCTAACTAAGGTGTAAGTGTCAGACTTAAGAGAGGTGATTATTTTTTATTTTGTTAAACATCTGAATACTTGTGTTGCTGCAGAACTTGAGTCAATAACTATTGAAGACTAGAGCATGCTATATTTGTATGTGACTGATTATATTGCTTAGGAGAATTGCTTTAAATTAATAAATATATCATTTAAAAAGCAACTGTTTGTGAGTGTTTTGGGCTATTTTTCAGTATATCCAGGTAAAGTTTTCTTTTCTGGGGAATTCAGAATATTTGTTTAACCGAGTTGGAAGCACAGAAAGCCCCCTGACCCACAGAAAACCCCTAAAAAAAGGGATTGCCAAACATAAGACATCCTCCACATCACTTCTACACCTTAATTCTACATCTTGGTGAAATTTGAGCTTTCTAGGTAAAATCTTGTAGGAGTATGTTTGAGTCTCAGGTGACCAAACAACAGGCAGAGTTGTACACACTGTCCAGACTCCTCACACACAAAACTTGCTTTGTCAGAGCTCAGTGTCCCCTTTTTAGTCAACTATGCTCTTGTTATTCCCTTTTCTGTTGCGTACATGAATGTGAATGAAAATGCACAGCAAAATAAAGGTCTTGCCAATGATCTAAATGCATACAGTTGGCTTTGTGTGAATGGTAAGGGCATTGGTTGGTGTATGCATGACAGACAGAACTGTGAGCTAATAAACAATGTCCTAATGGAGCTATAGCGAAGACCACAGTGAGCTATTGGCCAATCAAGCAGGAAGCACTTGTTGTCTATCACAAGCTGTCCTGGGATGACAACCCAAAAGACAACAATGGGGTCAATTTTGTCTGGTAGCTGGAACCCAAAGGATCACAAACACACCCATCTTTGTCAGATTCACATCGAGGAGGAAATGCTATAAGACTGTAAAGCTGCTGGTGTCTATGAAAACAGATACGACAGACAGACAAACAACAAACTTTACAGGAGAAGTTTCACCACTTGCAATAATTTAGTGAAAAAACACTTTTGATATGTTTGAACTCTGGATTTCTCTGATGGAAAGGAGAGTGAATATTCAGGGAATGGGCTACAGATGTGACGTGATGACACTCAAACAGGTAGGACGTCACAGTTGTTGTGATGATCTGAGCGATTCTTTTACTAATTAGGTTTGTTGGTCAAGAAAATTATAACAAACTTGGCGACTGAAATGTGAAGACTCTGATGTTTGACAAAGATGTTACTGCTCATACTTTGACAACGTTTTACTAATGTCAAACAGACTGCTGACAGCCCAGTGGGGCATAAGAGGTTCATCCATGCAGTCTCTGTTTGTCATGAAAACATGTCAAACCTTGCTGTATGGATATTTCTGTACAGTTCTTCTTCTGGATTTCACTGAGTAAAATCCAATTTTCTTTTGCAGATTTTTTACGCCAAGTTATGATTTCAACTTGACAAGCAAAAACTGATGATCCATGACCACAAAGAGCTGCTGACGGCTCCTCATTCTCTCTAAACCTTATTTCCTTTATCATCCATCACTTCGTTTCTGCGCCTCTGACATTTCTGCAGCGATGGACGGCGGCTGATAAACCAGCGTGTTTGTAACGAGCAGGCAGGGAGACAGTTGGTAAGCCGGCTGGTGAACATTTAAAAACAACATTTAGAGAAGCAGAGGATCCACTGGAGGATCGTCAGACTCACGGGACACATCCACGCCTGACACACACTGAAACACACACATGAATACGAATCCCACATCCCGCTTCAGGCCTCTTTCAGACTCAAACAACGGCTAATTAAAATAATTACCTCTTCTCTAGCATGAAGAGATGTTCTCTCCTCTGCTACCCTCTCTGGGTTTTGTCTGACTGCTGCTGGAGTCACAGACATCATTAGGACCATTCACTCCTCTTCCTCTGTATGAACACATCTTTCATTTCTTCCTCTCTTTCATTCAG